>CAWWDY010001872.1:0-31322 GCA_963942605.1 Poecilus cupreus
AAATGACGATAAATTGCTGTTTTAAGCTTGCAAAAACATAGAAAAAACGTTGTTTTGAACTATTCAAACTGACAAATTCATGTTTCTTTCGTGCGAAACGGCGATTTATGAGAAATGACGATAAAATTGCTGTTTTTAAACTTGCAAAAACATAGAAAAACGCTGTTTTCAACTATTCAAACTGATAAATTCATGTTCTTACGTTCCAAACGGTGGATTTTTGTGAAATCACGATAAAATTGCTGTTTTTAAACTTGCAAAAACATTGAAAAACGCTGTTTTCAACTATTCAAACTGACAAATTCCATGTTTCTTCCGTGCGAAACGGCGATTTATGAGAAATGACGATAAAATTGCCTGTTTTAAACTTGCAAAAACATAGAAAACGCTGTTTTGAACTATTCAAACTGACAAATTCATGTTTCTTTCGTGCGAAACGGCGATTTATGAGAAATGACGATAAAATTGCTGTTTTAAACTTGCAAAAACATAGAAAAACGCTGTTTTCAACTATTCAAACTGATAAATTCATGTTTCTTACGTTCGAAACGGTGGATTTTTGTGAAATCACGATAAAATTGCTGTTTTAAAACTTGCAAAACATAGAAAAACGCTGTTTTGACTATTCAAACTGATAAATTCATGTTTCTTACGTTGGAAACGGTGGATTTTTATGAAATCACGATAAAATTGCTGTTTTAAACTTGCAAAAACATTGAAAAACGCTGTTTCAACTATTCAAACTGACAAATTCATGTTTCTTCCGTGCGAACGGCGATTTATGAGAAATTACGATAAAATTGCTGTTTTAACTTGCAAAAACATAGAAGAACGCTGTTTTGAACTATTCAAACTGACAAATTCATGTTTCTTTCGTGTGAAACGGCGATTTATGAGAAATGACGATAAAATTGCTGTTTTAAACTTGCAAAAACATAGAAAAACGCTGTTTGAACTATTAAAACTGACAAATTCATGTTTCTTCCGTGCGAAAACGGCGATTTATGAGAAATTACTATAAAATTGCTGTTATAAACTTGCAAAAACATAGAAAAACGCTGTTTTGAACTATTCAAACTGACAAATTCATGTTTCTTCCGTTGCGAAACGGCGATTTATGAGAAATGACGATAAAATTGCTGTTTTAAACTTGCAAAAACATAGAAAAACGCTGTTTTTGAACTATTCAAACTGACAAATTCATGTTTCTTTCGTGAGAAACGGCGATTTATGAGAAATGACGATAAAATTGCTGTTTTAAACTTGCAAAAACATAGAAAAACGCTGTTTTCAACTATTCAAACTGATAAATTTCATGTTTCTTACGTTCCAAACGGTGGATTTTTGTGAAATCACGAAAAAATTGCTGTTTTAAACTTGCAAAAACATTGAAAAACGCTGTTTTCAACTATTCAAACTGACAAATTCATGTTTCTTCCGTGCGAAACGGCAAATTATGAGAAATTACGATAAAATTGCTGTTTTAAACTTGCAAAAACATAGGAAAAACGCTGTTTTGAACTATTCAAACTGACAAATTCATATTTCTTTCGTGTGAAACGGCGATTTATGAGAAATGACGATAAAATTGCTGTTTTAAACTTGCAAAAACATAGAAAAACGCTGTTTTGAACTACTCAAACTGACAAATTCATGTTTCTTTCGTGCGAAACGGCGATTTATGATAAATGACGATAAAATTGCTGTTTTAAACTTGCAAAAAACATAGAAAAACGCTGTTTTGAACTACTCAAACTGACAAATTCATGTTTCTTCCGTGCGAAACGGCGATTTATGAGAAATTACTATAAAATTGCTGTATATAAACTTGCAAAAACATAGAAAAACGCTGTTTAGAACTATTCAAACTTACAAATTCATGTTTCTTTCGTGTGAAACGGCGATTTATGAGAAATGACGATAAAATTATAATAATAATAATAATAATAATTTTTTATTTCCAGGACTATATATACATACAGTATGGGATCGTCACATACAAAATAAACTTATGCTTAAGTTCAACAATTGAAAAATTCATCTAGTGTATAGAAGACATGTTCACATAAATACAGTTCAGTTTTGATTTAAAAATGCTAGCGGTTTTACCCATTTTGATACCTTGGGGTAGGTGATTATAGATACGAAGTCCCATCACGTGGGGGGAGTTTCTCGTGATATTGAGCCGGCAATTCGGGATCACAAAGTCATCTTTGTTCTCGTAGAGAACGTGTGCTGATGAGTTTTAAATTTAGTTTTGTTTTTATATATGAAATAGCTAGTTCCATAATATATAAGCATGTTACTGGTAGTAATTTATATTTGATAAATAAAGGTTTACAGCTGGTGCGCGGTGGTACGCCAGCGATGCATCTGACCACCTTCTTCTGAAAGCAGAGAGCGGTTTTTAGTGTGGCTGTCTCGCCCCAGAAACAAATCCCGTAACGCAAGCGGGCTTCGATTTGTGCTCTGTAGAACCATATGACGTATTCTAGTTCAACAGCTGATTTCAGATGTCGGATTTGAAAACATACCGAACTTAGTAATGAAATTATAGTCTCTACGTGGTCTTTCCCATTCACGTTTTCGTTAATAGTAAGACCTAAGAATTTACTTTTAGATACTTGTGTTACTTTAAAGTTATCGATTTTAATGTCAATTTCTAGATTCCGTTGCTTTGGATAGTTCGAAATTGAATAAATTCTGTTTTGCTTAAGTTTAAGAATAGAGAATTATTATTGAACCAGTTCGATAAATTATTTAAATTTTCATTACAGACAGTATGAGCTTCTTGTTGGGAGCTGTTCGAAAACAATGATTGAGGTATCGTCTGCAAACATTGTGACAGAGCATTTTTCATTGAGTATCGAGCTCAGATCATTACGTAGAGGACAAATAATACTGGAGCGAGAACACTGCCTTGTGGCAGACCATTGTCTGTATTTGTGGGTGAAGAATTTACCGTGATAGGTCCCTGAATCGCTCGACCATTTCACGAGACGTATTGTTGGCGATCCTCGAGAAAGTTTGAGATCCATTCCAAGGAACTCCTCTTATGCCCATCGACCTAAGTTTGTGCAGCAATATTCTGTGATTGACGCAGTCAAACGCTTTCGTCAAGTCGCAGAATATTGCTACGGGGTTATTACCTCTATCCATATCAGAAATAATATTCGTAATATGCGTTTTGGATCGCTGTTAAAGTAGAGCAATTTTCCTGAAAGCCGAATTGACATTTATATATTAAATTATTATATTTTATAAAGTCATTTAAACGTGCTAGGAAAGCATATTCAAACACTTTAACCTTGCAAAAACATAGAAAAACGCTGTTTTGAACTATTCAACTGACAAATTCATGTTTCTTACGTGTGAAACGGCGATTTATGAGAAATGACGATAAAATTGATGTTTTAAACTTGCAAAAACATAGAAAAACGCTGTTTTGAACTATTCAAACTGACTAATTCATGTTTCTTTCGTGCGAAACGGCGATTTATGAGAAATGACGATAAAATTGCTGTTTTAAACTTGCAAAAACATAGAAAAACGCTGTTTTCAACTATTCAAACTGATAAATTCATGTTTCTTACGTTCGAAACGGTGGATTTTTGTGAAATCACGATAAAATTGCTGTTTTAAACTTGCAAAAACATAGAAAAACGCTGTTTTGAACTACTCAAACTGACAAATTCATGTTTCTTCCGTGCGAACCGGCGATTTATGAGAAATTACTATAAAATTGCTGTTATAAACTTGCAAAAACATAGAAAAACGCTGTTTTGAACTATTCAAACTGACAAATTCATGTTTCTTTCGTGTGAAACGGCGATTTATGAGAAATGACGATAAAATTGCTGTTTTAAACTTGCAAAAACATAGAAAAACGCTGTTTAGAACTATTCAAACTGACAAATTCATGTTTCTTACGTGTAAAACGGCGATTTATGAGAAATGACGATAAAATTGCTGTTTTAAACTTGCAAAAACTTAGAAAAACGCTGTTTTGAACTATTCAAACTGACAAATTCATGTTTCTTTCGTGAGAAACGGCGATTTATGAGAAATGACGATAAAATTGCTGTTTTAAACTTGCAAAAACATAGAAAAACGCTGTTTTCAACTATTCAAACTGATAAATTCATGTTTCTTACCTTCCCAACGGTGGATTTTTGTGAAATCACAAAAAAATTGCTGTTTTAAACTTGCAAAAACATTGAAAAACGCTGTTTTCAACTATTCAAACTGACAAATTCATGTTTCTTCCGTGCGAAACGGCAAATTATGAGAAATTACGATAAAATTGCTGTTTTAAAACTTGCAAAAACATAGAAAAACGCTGTTTTGAACTATTCAAACTGACAAATTCATATTTCTTTCGTGTGAAACGGCGATTTATGAGAAATGACGATAAAATTGCTGTTTTAAACTTGCAAAAACATAGAAAAACGCTGTTTTGAACTACTCAAACTGACAAATTCATGTTTCTTTCGTGCGAAACGGCGATTTATGATAAATGACGATAAAATTGCTGTTTTAAACTTGCAAAAACATAGAAAAACGCTGTTTTGAACTACTCAAACTGACAAATTCATGTTTCTACCGTGCGAAACGGCGATTTATGAGAAATTACTATAAAATTGCTGTTATAAACTTGCAAAAACATAGAAAAACGCTGTTTTGAACTATTCAAACTGACAAATTCATGTTTCTTTCGTGTGAAACGGCGATTTATGAGAAATGACGATAAAATTGCTGTTTTAACCTTGCAAAAACATAGAAATACGCTGTTTTGAACTATTCAAACTGACAAATTCATGTTTCTTACGTGTGAAACGGCGATTTATGAGAAATGACGATAAAATTGCTGTTTTAAACTTGCAAAAACATAGAAAAACGCTGTTTTGAACTATTCAAACTGACAAATTCATGTTTCTTTCGTGCGAAACGGCGATTTATGAGAAATGACGATAAAATTGCTGTTTTAAACTTGCAAAAACATAGAAAAACGCTGTTTTCAACTATTCAAACTGATAAATTCATGTTTCTTACGTTCGAAACGGTGGATTTTTGTGAAATCACGATAAAATTGCTGTTTTAAACTTGCAAAAACATAGAAAAAACGCTGTTTTGAACTACTCAAACTGACAAATTCATGTTTCTTCCGTGCAAAACGGCGATTTATGAGAAATTACTATAAAATTGCTGTTATAAACTTGCAAAAACATAGAAAAACGCTGTTTTGAACTATTCAAACTGACAAATTCATGTTTCTTTCGTGTGAAACGGCGATTTATGAGAAATGACGATAAAATTGCTGTTTTAAACTTGCAAAAACATAGAAAAACGCTGTTTTGAACTATTCAAACTGACAAATTCATGTTTCTTACGTGTGAAACGGCGATTTATGAGAAATGACGATAAAATTGCTGTTTTAAACTTGCAAAAACATAGAAAAACGCTGTTTTGAACTATTCAAACTGACAAATTCATGTTTCTTTCGTGAGAAACGGCGATTTATGAGAAATGACTATAAAATTGCTGTTTTAAACTTGCAAAAACATAGAAAAACGCTGTTTTCAACTATTCAAACTGATAAATTCATGTTTCTTACGTTCCAAACGGTGGATTTTTGTGAAATCACGAAAAAATTGCTGTTTTAAACTTGCAAAAACATTGAAAAACGCTGTTTTCAACTATTCAAACTGACAAATTCATGTTTCTTCCGTGCGAAACGGCAAATTATGAGAAATTACGATAAAATTGCTGTTTTAAACTTGCAAAAACATAGAAAAACGCTGTTTAGAACTATTCAAACTGACAAATTCATATTTCTTTCGTGTGAAACGGCGATTTATGAGAAATGACGATAAAATTGCTGTTTTAACCTTGCAAAAACATAGGAAAACGCTGTTTTGAACTATTCAAACTGACAAATTCATGTTTCTTACGTGTGAAACGGCGATTTATGAGAAATGACGATAAAATTGATGTTTTAAACTTGCAAAAACATAGAAAAACGCTGTTTTGAACTATTCAAACTGACAAATTCATGTTTCTTTCGTGCGAAACGGCGATTTATGAGAAATGACGATAAAATTGCTGTTTTAAACTTGCAAAAACATAGAAAAACGCTGTTTTCAACTATTCAAACTGATAAATTCATGTTTCTTACGTTCGAAACGGTGGATTTTTGTGAAATCACGATAAAATTGCTGTTTTAAACTTGCAAAAACATAGAAAAACGCTGTTTTGAACTACTCAAACTGACAAATTCATGTTTCTTCCGTGCGAAACGGCGATTTATGAGAAATTACTATAAAATTGCTGTTATAAACTTGCAAAAACATAGAAAAACGCTGTTTTGAACTATTCAAACTGACAAATTCATGTTTCTTTCGTGTGAAACGGCGATTTATAAGAAATGACGATAAAATTGCTGTTTTAAACTTGCAAAAACATAGAAAAACGCTGTTTAGAACTATTCAAACTGACAAATTCATGTTTCTTACGTGTAAAACGGCGATTTATGAGAAATGACAATAAAATTGCTGTTTTAAACTTGCAAAAACTTAGAAAAACGCTGTTTTGAACTATTCAAACTGACAAATTCATGTTTCTTTCGTGCGAAACGGCGATTTATGAGAAATGACGATAAAATTGCTGTTTTAAACTTGCAAAAACATAGAAAAACGCTGTTTTCAACTATTCAAACTGATAAATTCATGTTTCTTACGTTCCAAACGGTGGATTTTTGTGAAATCACTATAAAATTGCTGTTTTAAACTTGCAAAAGCATTGAAAAACGCGGTTTTCAACTATTCAAACTGACAAATTCATGTTTCTTCCGTGCGAAACGGCGATTTATGAGAAATTACGATAAAATTGCTGTTTTAAACTTGCAAAAACATAGAAAAACGCTGTTTTGAACTATTCAAACTGACAAATTCATGTTTCTTTCGTGTGAAACGGCGATTTATGAGAAATGACGATAAAATTGCTGTTTTAAACTTGCAAAAACATAGAAAAACGCTGTTTTGAACTATTCAAACTGACAAATTCATGTTTCTTTCGTGTGAAACGGCGATTTATGAGAAATGACGATAAAATTGCTGTTTTAAACTTGCAAAAACATAGAAAAACGCTGTTTTGAACTATTCAAACTGACAAATTCATGTTTCTTTCGTGCGAAACGGCGATTTATGAGAAATGACGATAAAATTGCTGTTTTAACTTGCAAAAACATAGAAAAACGCTGTTTTCAACTATTCAAACTGATAAATTCATGCTTCTTACGTTGGAAACGGTGGATTTTTGTGAAATCACGATAAAATTGCTGTTTTAAACTTGCAAAAACATTGAAAAACGCTGTTTTCTACTATTCAAACTGACAAATTCATGTTTCTTCCGTGCGAAACGGCGCTTTATGAGAAATTACGATAAAATTGCTGTTTTAAACTTGCAAAAACATAGAAAAACGCTGTTTTGAACTATTCAAACTGACAAATTCATGTTTCTTTCGTGTGAAACGGCGATTTATGAGAAATGACGATAAAATTGCTGTTTTAAACTTGCAAAAACATAGAAAAACGCTGTTTTGAACTACTCAAACTGACAAATTCATGTTTCTTCCGTGCGAAACGGCGATTTATGAGAAATTACTATAAAATTGCTGTTATAAACTTGCAAAAACATAGAAAAACGCTGTTTTGAACTATTCAAACTGACAAATTCATGTTTCTTTCGTGTGAAACGGCGATTTATGAGAAATAACGATAAAATTGCTGTTTTAAACTTGCAAAAACATAGAAAACGCTGTTTTCAACTATTCAAACTGATAAATTCATGTTTCTTACGTTCCAAACGGTGGATTTTTGTGAAATCACGATAAAATTGCTGTTTTTAAACTTGCAAAAACATTGAAAAACGCTGTTTTCAACTATTCAAACTGACAAATTCATGTTTCTTCCGTGCGAAACGCGATTTATGAGAAATTACGATAAAAATGCTGTTTTAAACTTGCAAAAACATAGAAAAACGCTGTTTTGAACTATTCAAACTGACAAATTCATGTTTCTTTCGTGTGAAACGCCGATTTATGAGAAATGACGATAAAATTACTGTTTTAAACTTGCAAAAACATAGAAAAACGCTGTGTTGAACTACTCAAACTGACAAATTCATGTTTCTTTTCGTGCGAAACGGCGATTTATGATAAATGACGATAAAATTGCTGTTTAAACTTGCAAAAACATAGAAAAAACGCTGTTTTGAAGTATTCAAACTGACAAATTCATGTTTCTTTCGTGCGAAACGGCGATTTATGAGAAATGACGATAAAATTGCTGTTTTAAACTTGCAAAAACATAGAAAAACGCTGTTTTGAACTATTCAAACTGATAAATTCATGTTTTTTACGTTCGAAACGGTGGATTTTTGTGAAATCACGATAAAATTGCTGTTTTAAACTTGCAAAACATAGAAAAACGCTGTTTTGAACTATTCAAACTGATAAATTCATGCTTCTTACGTTGGAAACGGTGGATTTTGTGAAATCACGATAAAATTGCTGTTTTAAACTTGCAAAAACATTGAAAAACGCTGTTTTCAACTATTCAAACTGACAAATTCATGTTTCTCCGTGCGAAACGGCGATTTATGAGAAATGACGATAAAATTGCTGTTTTAAACTTGCAAAAACATAGAAAAACGCTGTTTAGAACTATTCAACCTGACAAATTCATGTTTCTTACGTGTAAACGGCGATTTATGAGAAATGACAATTAAATTGCTGTTTTAAACTTGCAAAAACTTAGAAAAACGCTGTTTGAACTATTCAAACTGACAAATTCATGTTTCTTTCGTGCGAAACGGCGATTTATGAGAAATGACGATAAATTGCTGTTTTAAACTTGCAAAAACATAGAAAAACGCTGTTTTCAACTATTCAAACTGATAAATTCATGTTTCTTACGTTCCAAACTGTGGATTTTTGTGAAATCACTATAAAATTGCTGTTTTAAACTTGCAAAAGCATTGAAAAACGCGGTTTTCAACTATTCAAACTGACAAATTCATGTTTCTTCCGTGCGAAACGGCGATTTATGAGAAATTACGATAAAATTGCTGTTTTTAAACTTGCAAAAACATAGAAAAACGCTGTTTTGAACTATTCAAATTGACAAATTCATGTTTCTTTCGTGTGAAACGGCGATTTATGAGAAATGACGATAAAATTGCTGTTTTAAACTTGCAAAAACATAGAAAAAACGCTGTTTTGAACTATTCAAACTGACAAATTCATGTTTCTTTCGTGTTGAAACGGCGATTTATGAGAAATGACGATAAAATTGCTGTTTTAAACTTGCAAAAACATAGAAAAACGCTGTTTTGAACTATTCAAACTGACAAATTCATGTTTCTTTCGTGCGAAACGGCGATTTATGAGAAATGACGATAAAATTGCTGTTTTAAACTTGCAAAACATAGAAAAACGCTGTTTTCAACTATTCAAACTGATAAATTCATGTTTCTTACGTTCGAAACGGTGAATTTTGTGAAATCACGATAAAATTGCTGTTTTAAACTTGCAAAAACATAGAAAAACGCTGTTTTGAACTATTCAAACTGATAAATTCATGCTTCTTACGTTGGAAACGGTGGATTTTTGTGAAATCACGATAAAATTGCTGTTTTAAACTTGCAAAAACATTGAAAAACGCTGTTTTCTACTATTTCAAACTGACAAATTCATGTTTCTTCCGTGCGAAACGGCGCTTTATGAGGAAATTACGATAAAATTGCTGTTTTAAACTTGCAAAAACATAGAAAAACGCTGTTTTGAACTATTCAAACTGACAAATTCATGTTTCTTTCGTGTGAAACGGCGATTTATGAGAAATGACGATAAAATTGCTGTTTTAAACTTGCAAAAACATAGAAAACTCTGTTTTGAACTACTCAACTGACAAATTCATGTTTCTTCCGTGCGAAACGGCGATTTATGAGAAATTACTATAAAATTGCTGTTTTAAACTTGCAAAAAACATAGAAAAACGCTGTTTTCAACTATTCAAACTGATAAATTCATGTTTCTTACGTTCGAAACGGTGAATTTTTGTGAAATCACGATAAAATTGCTGTTTTAAACTTGCAAAAACATAGAAAAACGCTGTTTTGAACTATTCAAACTGATAAATTCATGCTTCTTACGTTGGAAACGGTGGATTTTTGTGAAATCACGATAAAATTGCTGTTTTAAACTTGCAAAAACATTGAAAAACGCTGTTTTCTACTATTCAAACTGACAAATTCATGTTTCTTCCGTGCGAAACGGCGCTTTATGAGAAATTACGATAAAATTGCTGTTTTAAACTTGCAAAAACATAGAAAAACGCTGTTTTGAACTATTCAAACTGACAAATCATGTTTCTTTCGTGTGAAACGGCGATTTATGAGAAATGACGATAAAATTGCTGTTTTAAACTTGCAAAAACATAGAAAAACGCTGTTTTCAACTATTCAAACTGATAAATTCATGTTCTTAGTTCCAAACGGTGGATTTTTGTGAAATCACGAAAAAATTGCTGTTTTAAACTTGCAAAAACATTGAAAAACGCTGTTTTCAACTATTCAAACTGACAAATTCATGTTTCTTCCGTGCGAAACGGCAAATTATGAGAAATTACGATAAAATTGCTGTTTTAAACTTGCAAAAACATAGAAAAACGCTGTTTAGAACTATTCAAACTGACAAATTCATATTTCTTTCGTGTGAAACGGCGATTTATGAGAAATGACGATAAAATTGCTGTTTTAACCTTGCAAAAACATAGGAAAACGCTGTTTTGAACTATTCAAACTGACAAATTCATGTTTCTTACGTGTGAAACGGCGATTTATGAGAAATGACGATAAAATTGATGTTTTAAACTTGCAAAAACATAGAAAAACGCTGTTTTGAACTATTCAAACTGACAAATTCATGTTTCTTTCGTGCGAAACGGCGATTTATGAGAAATGACGATAAAATTGCTGTTTTAAACTTGCAAAAACATAGAAAAACGCTGTTTTCAACTATTCAAACTGATAAATTCATGTTTCTTACGTTCGAAACGGTGGATTTTTGTGAAATCACGATAAAATTGCTGTTTTAAACTTGCAAAAACATAGAAAAACGCTGTTTTGAACTACTCAAACTGACAAATTCATGTTTCTTCCGTGCGAAACGGCGATTTATGAGAAATTACTATAAAATTGCTGTTATAAACTTGCAAAAACATAGAAAAACGCTGTTTTGAACTATTCAAACTGACAAATTCATGTTTCTTTCGTGTGAAACGGCGATTTATAAGAAATGACGATAAAATTGCTGTTTTAAACTTGCAAAAACATAGAAAAACGCTGTTTAGAACTATTCAAACTGACAAATTCATGTTTCTTACGTGTAAAACGGCGATTTATGAGAAATGACAATAAAATTGCTGTTTTAAACTTGCAAAAACTTAGAAAAACGCTGTTTTGAACTATTCAAACTGACAAATTCATGTTTCTTTCGTGCGAAACGGCGATTTATGAGAAATGACGATAAAATTGCTGTTTTAAACTTGCAAAAACATAGAAAAACGCTGTTTTCACTATTCAAACTGATAAATTCATGTTTCTTACGTTCCAAACGGTGGATTTTTGTGAAATCACTATAAAATTGCTGTTTTAAACTTGCAAAAGCATTGAAAAACGCGGTTTTCAACTATTCAAACTGACAAATTCATGTTTCTTCCGTGCGAAACGGCGATTTATGAGAAATTACGATAAAATTGCTGTTTTAAACTTGCAAAAACATAGAAAAACGCTGTTTTGAACTATTCAAACTGACAAATTCATGTTTCTTTCGTGTGAAACGGCGATTTATGAGAAATGACGATAAAATTGCTGTTTTAAACTTGCAAAAACATAGAAAAACGCTGTTTGAACTATTCAAACTGACAAATTCATGTTTCTTTCGTGTGAAACGGCGATTTATGAGAAATGACGATAAAATTGCTGTTTTAAACTTGCAAAAACATAGAAAAACGCTGTTTTGAACTATTCAAACTGACAAATTCATGTTTCTTTCGTGCGAAACGGCGATTTATGAGAAATGACGATAAAATTGCTGTTTTAAACTTGCAAAAACATAGAAAAACGCTGTTTTCAACTATTCAAACTGATAAATTCATGCTTCTTACGTTGGAAACGGTGGATTTTTGTGAAATCACGATAAAATTGCTGTTTTAAACTTGCAAAAACATTGAAAAACGCTGTTTTCTACTATTCAAACTGACAAATTCATGTTTCTTCCGTGCGAAACGGCGCTTTATGAGAAATTACGATAAAATTGCTGTTTTAAACTTGCAAAAACATAGAAAAACGCTGTTTTGAACTATTCAAACTGACAATTCATGTTTCTTTCGTGTGAAACGGCGATTTATGAGAAATGACGATAAAATTGCTGTTTTAAACTTGCAAAAACATAGAAAAACGCTGTTTTGAACTACTCAAACTGACAAATTCATGTTTTCTTCCGTGCGAAACGGCGATTTATGAGAAATTACTATAAAAATTGCTGTTATAAACTTGCAAAAACATAGAAAACGCTGTTTTGAACTATTCAAACTGACAAATTCATGTTTCTTTCGTGTGAAACGGCGATTTATGAGAAATAACGATAAAATTGCTGTTTTAAACTTGCAAAAACATAGAAAACGCTGTTTTCACTATTCAAACTGATAAATTCATGTTTCTTACGTCCAAACGGTGGATTTTTGTGAAATCACGATAAAATTGCTGTTTTAAACTTGCAAAAACATTGAAAAACGCTGTTTTCAACTATTCAAACTGACAAATTCATGTTTCTTCCGTGCGAAACGGCGATTTATGAGAAATTACGATAAAAATGCTGTTTTAAACTTGCAAAAACATAGAAAAACGCTGTTTTGAACTATTCAAAACTGACAAATTCATGTTTCTTTCGTGTGAAACGCCGATTTATGAGAATGACGATAAAATTACTGTTTTAAACTTGCAAAAACATAGAAAAACGCTGTGTTGAACTACTCAAACTGACAAATTCATGTTTCTTTCGTGCGAAACGGCGATTTATGATAAATGACGATAAAATTGCTGTTTTTAAACTTGCAAAAACATAGAAAAACGCTGTTTTGAAGTATTCAAACTGACAAATTCATGTTTCTTTCGTGCGAAACGGCGATTTAATGAGAAATGACGATAAAATTGCTGTTTTTAAACTTGCAAAAACATAGAAAAACGCTGTTTTGAACTATTCAAACTGATAAATTCATGTTTTTTACGTTCGAAACGGTGGATTTTTGTGAAATCACGATAAATTGCTGTTTTAAACTTGCAAAACATAGAAAAACGCTGTTTTGAACTATTCAAAACTGATAAATTCATGCTTCTTACGTTGGAAACGGTGGATTTTGTGAAATCACGATAAATTGCTGTTTTAAACTTGCAAAAACATTGAAAAACGCTGTTTTCAACTATTCAAACTGACAAATTCATGTTTCTTCCGTGCGAAACGGCGATTTATGAGAAATGACGATAAAATTGCTGTTTTAAACTTGCAAAAACATAGAAAAACGCTGTTTAGAACTATTCAAACTGACAAATTCATGTTTCTTACGTGTAAAACGGCGATTTATGAGAAATGACAATAAAATTGCTGTTTTAACTTGCAAAAACTTAGAAAAACGCTGTTTTGAACTATTCAAACTGACAAATTCATGTTTCTTTCGTGCGAAACGGCGATTTATGAGAAATGACGATAAAATTGCTGTTTTAAACTTGCAAAAACATAGAAAAACGCTGTTTTCAACTATTCAAACTGATAAATTCATGTTTCTTACGTTCCAAACTGTGGATTTTTGTGAAATCACTATAAAATTGCTGTTTAAACTTGCAAAAGCATTGAAAAACGCGGTTTTCAACTATTCAAACTGACAAATTCATGTTTCTTCCGTGCGAAACGGCGATTTATGAGAAATTACGATAAAATTGCTGTTTTTAAACTTGCAAAAACATAGAAAAACGCTGTTTTGAACTATTCAAATTGACAAATTCATGTTTCTTTCGTGTGAAACGGCGATTTATGAGAAATGACGATAAAATTGCTGTTTTAAACTTGCAAAAACATAGAAAAACGCTGTTTTGAACTATTCAAACTGACAATTCATGTTTCTTTCGTGTGAAACGGCGATTTATGAGAAATGACGATAAAATTGCTGTTTTAAACTTGCAAAAACATAGAAAAACGCTGTTTTGAACTATTCAAACTGACAAATTCATGTTTCTTTCGTGCGAAACGGCGATTTATGAGAAATGACGATAAAATTGCTGTTTTAAACTTGCAAAAACATAGAAAAACGCTGTTTTCAACTATTCAAACTGATAATTCATGTTTCTTACGTTCGAAACGGTGAATTTTTGTGAAATCACGATAAAATTGCTGTTTTAAACTTGCAAAAACATAGAAAAACGCTGTTTTGAACTATTCAAACTGATAAATTCATGCTTCTTACGTTGGAAACGGTGGATTTTGTGAAATCACGATAAAATTGCTGTTTTAAACTTGCAAAAACATTGAAAAACGCTGTTTTCTACTATTCAAACTGACAAATTCATGTTTCTTCCGTGCGAAACGGCGCTTATGAGAAATTACGATAAAATTGCTGTTTTAAACTTGCAAAAACATAGAAAAACGCTGTTTTGAACTATTCAAACTGACAAATTCATGTTTCTTTCGTGTGAAACGGCGATTTATGAGAAATGACGATAAAATTGCTGTTTTAAACTTGCAAAAACATAGAAAAACTCTGTTTTGAACTACTCAACTGACAAATTCATGTTTCTTCCGTGCGAAACGGCGATTTATGAGAAATTACTATAAAATTGCTGTTATAAACTTGCAAAAACATAGAAAAACGCTGTTTTGAACTATTCAAACTGACAAATTCATGTTTCTTTCGTGTGAAACGGCGATTTATGAGAAATAACGATAAAATTGCTGTTTTAAACTTGCAAAAACATAGAAAAACGCTGTTTTGAACTACTCAAACTGACAAATTCATGTTTCTTCCGTGCGAAACGGCGATTTATGAGAAATGACGATAAAATTGCTGTTTTAAACTTGCAAAAACATAGAAAAACGCTGTTTTGAACTATTCAAACTAACAAATTCATGTTTCTTACGTGTGAAACGGCGATTTATGAGAAATGACGATAAAATTGCTGTTTTAAACTTGCAAAAACATATAAAACGCTGTTTTCAACTATTCAAACTGATAAATTCATGTTTCTTACGTTCCAACGGTGGATTTTTGTGAAATCACGATAAAATTGCTGTTTTAAACTTGCAAAAACATTGAAAAACGCTGTTTTCAACTATTCAAACTGACAAATTCATGTTTCTTCCGTGCGAAACGGCGATTTATGAGAAATTACGATAAAAATGCTGTTTTAAACTTGCAAAAACATAGAAAAACGCTGTTTTTGAACTATTCAAACTGACAAATTCATGTTTCTTTCGTGTGAAACGCCGATTTATGAGAAATGACGATAAAATTACTGTTTTAAACTTGCAAAAACATAGAAAAACGCTGTGTTGAAATACTCAAACTGACAAATTCATGTTTCTTTCGTGCGAAACGGCGATTTATGATAAATGACGATAAAATTGCTGTTTTAAACTTGCAAAAACATAGAAAAACGCTGTTTTGAAGTATTCAAACTGACAATTCATGTTTCTTTCGTGTGAAACGGCGATTTATGAGAAATGACGATAAAATTGCTGTTTTAACTTGCAAAAACATAGAAAAACGCTGTTTTAAACTATTCAAACTGACAAATTCATGTTTCTTTCGTGCGAAACGGCGATTTATGAGAAATGACGATAAAATTGCTGTTTTAAACTTGCAAAACATAGAAAAACGCTGTTTTGAACTATTCAAACTGATAAATTCATGTTTTTTACGTTCGAAACGGTGGATTTTTGTGAAATCACGATAAAATTGCTGTTTTAAACTTGCAAAAACATAGAAAAACGCTGTTTTGAACTATTCAAACTGATAAATTCATGCTTCTTACGTTGGAAACGGTGGATTTTTGTGAAATCACGATAAAATTGCTGTTTTAAACTTGCAAAAACATTGAAAAACGCTGTTTTCAACTATTCAAACTGACAAATTCATGTTTCTTCCGTGCGAAACGGCGATTTATGAGAAATTACGATAAAATTGCTGTTTTAAACTTGCAAAAACATAGAAAAACGCTGTTTTGAACTATTCAAACTGACAAATTCATGTTTCTTTCGTGTGAAACGGCGATTTATGAGAAATGACGATAAAATTGCTGTTTAAACTTGCAAAAACATAGAAAAACGCTGTTTTGAACTACTCAAACTGACAAATTCATGTTTCTTCCGTGCGAAACGGCGATTTATGAGAAATTACTACAAAATTGCTGTTATAAACTTGCAAAAACATAGAAAAACGCTGTTTTGAACTATTCAAACTGACAAATTCATGTTTCTTTCGTGTGAAACGGCGATTTATGAGAAATGACGATAAAATTGCTGTTTTAAACTTGCAAAAACATAGAAAAACGCTGTTTTGAACTATTCAAACTGACAAAATCATGTTTCTTACGTGTGAAACGGCGATTTATGAGAAATAACGATAAAATTGCTGTTTTAAACTTGCTAAAATATAGAAAAACGCTGTTTTGAACTATGTAAACTGACAAATTCATGTTTCTTTCGTGAGAAACGGCGATTTATGAGAAATGACGATAAATTGCTGTTTTAAACTTGCAAAAACATAGAAAAACGCTGTTTTGAACTATTCAAACTGATAAATTCATGTTTCTTACGTTGGAAACGGTGGATTTTTGTGAAATCACGATAAAATTGCTGTTTTTAAACTTGCAAAAACATTGAAAAACGCTGTTTTCAACTATTCAAACTGACAAATTCATGTTTCTTTCGTGTGAAACGGCGATTTATGAGAAATGACGATAAAATTGCTGTTTTAAACTTGCAAAAACAAAGAAAAACGCTGTTTTGAACTACTCAAACTGACATATTCATGTTTCTTCCGTGCGAAACGGCGATTTATGAGAAATTACTATAAAATTGATGTTATAAACTTGCAAAAACATAGAAAAACGCTGTTTTGAACTATTCAAACTGACAAATTTATGTTTCTTTCGTGTGAAACGGCGATTTATGAGAAATGACGATAAAATTGCTGTTTTAAACTTGCAAAAACATAGAAAAACGCTGTTTTGAACTATTCAAACTGACAAATTCATGTTTCTTACGTGTGAAACGGCGATTTATGAGAAATGACGATAAAATTGCTGTTTTAAACTTGCAAAAACATAGAAAAACGCAGTTTTGAACTATTCAAACTGACAAATTCATGTTTCTTTCGTGCGAAACTGCGATTTATGAGAAATGACGATAAAATTGCTGTTTTATACTTGCAAAAACATAGAAAAACGCTGTTTTGAACTATTCAAACTGACAAAATCATGTTTCTTACGTGTGAAACGGCGATTTATGAGAAATAACGATAAAATTGCTGTTTTAAACTTGCTAAAATATAGAAAAACGCTGTTTTGAACTATTCAAACTGACAAATTCATGTTTTTTCGTGAAAAACGGCGATTTATGAGAAATGACGATAAAATTGCTGTTTTAAACTTGCAAAAACATAGAAAAACGCTGTTTTGAACTATTCAAACTGATAAATTCATGTTTCTTACGTTGGAAACGGTGGATTTTTGTGAAATCACGATAAAATTGCTGTTTTAAACTTGCAAAAACATTGAAAAACGCTGTTTTCAACTATTCAAACTGACAAATTCATGTTTCTTTCGTGTGAAACGGCGATTTATGAGAAATGACGATAAAATTGCTGTTTTAAACTTGCAAAAACAAAGAAAAACGCTGTTTTGAACTACTCAAACTGACATATTCATGTTTCTTCCGTGCGAAACGGCGATTTATGAGAAATTACTATAAAATTGATGTTATAAACTTGCAAAAACATAGAAAAACGCTGTTTTGAACTATTCAAACTGACAAATTTATGTTTCTTTCGTGTGAAACGGCGATTTATGAGAAATGACGATAAAATTGCTGTTTTAAACTTGCAAAAACATAGAAAAACGCAGTTTTGAACTATTCAAACTGACAAATTCATGTTTCTTTCGTGCGAAACTGCGATTTATGAGAAATGACGATAAAATTGCTGTTTTATACTTGCAAAAACATAGAAAAACGCTGTTTTGAACTATTCAAACTGACAAAATCATGTTTCTTACGTGTGAAACGGCGATTTATGAGAAATAACGATAAAATTACTGTTTTAAACTTGCTAAAATATAGAAAAACGCTGTTTTGAACTATTCAAACTGACAAATTCATGTTTCTTTCGTGAGAAACGGCGATTTTTGAGAAATGACGATAAAATTGCTGTTTTAAACTTGCAAAAACATAGAAAAACGCTGTTTTGAACTATTCAAACTGATAAATTCATGTTTCTTACGTTGGAAACGGTGGATTTTTGTGAAATCACGATAAAATTGCTGTTTTAAACTTGCAAAAACATTGAAAAACGCTGTTTTCAACTATTCAAACTGACAAATTCATGTTTCTTTCGTGTGAAACGGCGATTTATGAGAAATGACGATAAAATTGCTGTTTTAAACTTGCAAAAACAAAGAAAAACGCTGTTTTGAACTACTCAAACTGACATATTCATGTTTCTTCCGTGCGAAACGGCGATTTATGAGAAATTACTATAAAATTGATGTTATAAACTTGCAAAAACATAGAAAAACGCTGTTTTGAACTATTCAAACTGACAAATTTATGTTTCTTTCGTGTGAAACGGCGATTTATGAGAAATGACGATAAAATTGCTGTTTTAAACTTGCAAAAACATAGAAAAACGCAGTTTTGAACTATTCAAACTGACAAATTCATGTTTCTTTCGTGCGAAACTGCGATTTATGAGAAATGACGATAAAATTGCTGTTTTAAACTTGCAAAAACATAGAAAAACGCTGTTTTCAACTATTCAAACTAATAAATTCATGTTTCTTACGTTCGAAACGGTGGATTTTTGTGAAATCACGATAAAATTGCTGTTTTAAACTTGCAAAAACATAGAAAAACGCTGTTTTGAACTATTCAAACTGACAAATTCATGTTTCTTTCGTGCGAAACGGCGATTTATGAGAAATGACGATAAAATTGCTGTTTTAAACTTGCAAAAACATAGAAAAACGCTGTTTTCAACTATTCAAACTGATAAATTCATGTTTCTTACGTTCCAAACGGTGGATTTTTGTGAAATCACGATAAAATTGCTGTTTTAAACTTGCAAAAACATTGAAAAACGCTGTTTTCAACTATTCAAACTGACAAATTCATGTTTCTTCCGTGCGAAACGGCGATTTATGAGAAATTACGATAAAATTGCTGTTTTAAACTTGCAAAACCATAGAAAAACGCTGTTTTGAACTATTCAAACTGACAAATTCATGTTTCTTTCGTGTGAAACGGCGATTTATGAGAAATGACGATAAAATTGCTGTTTTAAACTTGCAAAAACATAGAAAAACGCTGTTTTGAACTACTCAAACTGACAAATTCATGTTTCTTTCGTGCGAAACGGCGATTTATGATAAATGACGATAAAATTGCTGTTTTAAACTTGCAAAAACATAGAAAAACGCTGTTTTGAACTATTCAAACTGACAAATTCATGTTTCTTTCGTGTGAAACGGCGATTTATGAGAAATGACGATAAAATTGCTGTTTTAAACTTGCAAAAACATAGAAAAACGCTGTTTTGAACTATTCAAACTGACAAATTCATGTTTCTTTCGTGCGAAACGGCGATTTATGAGAAATGACGATAAAATTGCTGTTTTAAACTTGCAAAAACATAGAAAAACGCTGTTTTCAACTATTCAAACTGATAAATTCATGTTTCTTACGTTCGAAACGGTGGATTTTTGTGAAATCACGATAAAATTGCTGTTTTAAACTTGCAAAAACATAGAAAAACGCTGTTTTGAACTATTCAAACTGATAAATTCATGTTTCTTACGTTGGAAACGGTGGATTTTTGTGAAATCACGATAAAATTGCTGTTTTAAACTTGCAAAAACATTGAAAAACGCTGTTTTCAACTATTCAAACTGACAAATTCATGTTTCTTCCGTGCGAAACGGCGATTTATGAGAAATTACGATAAAATTGCTGTTTTAAACTTGCAAAAACATAGAAAAACGCTGTTTTGAACTATTCAAACTGGCAAATTCATGTTTCTTTCGTGTGAAACGGCGATTTATGAGAAATGACGATAAAATTGCTGTTTTAAACTTGCAAAAACATTGAAAAACGCTGTTTTCAACTATTCAAACTGACAAATTCATGTTTCTTCCGTGCGAAACGGCGATTTATGAGAAATTACGATAAAATTGCTGTTTTAAACTTGCAAAAACATAGAAAAACGCTGTTTTGAACTATTCAAACTAACAAATTTATGTCTCTTCCGTGCGAGACGGCGATTTATGAGAAATTACGATAAAATTGCTGTTTTAAACTTGCAAAAACATAGAAAAACGCTGTTTTGAACTATTCAAACTGACAAATTCATGTTTCTTTCGTGCGAAACGGCGATTTATGAGAAATGACGATAAAATTGCTGTTTTAAACTTGCAAAAACATAGAAAAACGCTGTTTTCAACTATTCAAACTGATAAATTCATGTTTCTTACGTTCCAAACGGTGGATTTTTGTGAAATCACGATAAAATTGCTGTTTTAAACTTGCAAAAACATAGAAAAACGCTGTTTTGAACTATTCAAACTGATAAATTCATGTTTCTTACGTTGGAAACGGTGGATTTTTGTGAAATCACGATAAAATTGCTGTTTTAAACTTGCAAAAACATTGAAAAACGCTGTTTTCAACTATTCAAACTGACAAATTCATGTTTCTTCCGTGCGAAACGGCGATTTATGAGAAATTACGATAAAATTGCTGTTTTAAACTTGCAAAAACATAGAAAAACGCTGTTTTGAACTATTCAAACTGGCAAATTCATGTTTCTTTCGTGTGAAACGGCGATTTATGAGAAATGACGATAAAATTGCTGTTTTAAACTTGCAAAAACATTGAAAAACGCTGTTTTCAACTATTCAAACTGACAAATTCATGTTTCTTCCGTGCGAAACGGCGATTTATGAGAAATTACGATAAAATTGCTGTTTTAAACTTGCAAAAACATAGAAAAACGCTGTTTTGAACTATTCAAACTAACAAATTTATGTCTCTTCCGTGCGAGACGGCGATTTATGAGAAATTTCGATAAAATTGCTGTTTTAAACTTGCAAAAACATAGAAAAACGCTGTTTTGAACTATTCAAACTGACAAATTCATGTTTCTTTCGTGCGAAACGGCGATTTATGAGAAATGACGATAAAATTGCTGTTTTAAACTTGCAAAAACATAGAAAAACGCTGTTTTCAACTATTCAAACTGATAAATTCATGTTTCTTACGTTCCAAACGGTGGATTTTTGTGAAATCACGATAAAATTGCTGTTTTAAACTTGCAAAAACATTGAAAAACGCTGTTTTCAACTATTCAAACTGACAAATTCATGTTTCTTCCGTGCTAAACGGCGATTTATGAGAAATTACGATAAAATTGCTGTTTTAAACTTGCAAAACCATAGAAAAACGCTGTTTTGAACTATTCAAACTGACAAATTCATGTTTCTTTCGTGTGAAACGGCGATTTATGAGAAATGACGATAAAATTGCTGTTTTAAACTTGCAAAAACATAGAAAAACGCTGTTTTGAACTACTCAAACTGACAAATTCATGTTTCTTTCGTGCGAAACGGCGATTTATGATAAATGACGATAAAATTGCTGTTTTAAACTTGCAAAAACATAGAAAAACGCTGTTTTGAACTATTCAAACTGACAAATTCATGTTTCTTTCGTGTGAAACGGCGATTTATGAGAAATGACGATAAAATTGCTGTTTTAAACTTGCAAAAACATAGAAAAACGCTGTTTTGAACTATTCAAACTGACAAATTCATGTTTCTTTCGTGCGAAACGGCGATTTATGAGAAATGACGATAAAATTGCTGTTTTAAACTTGCAAAAACATAGAAAAACGCTGTTTTCAACTATTCAAACTGATAAATTCATGTTTCTTACGTTCGAAACGGTGGATTTTTGTGAAATCACGATAAAATTGCAGTTTTAAACTTGCAAAAACATAGAAAAACGCTGTTTTGAACTATTCAAACTGATAAATTCATGTTTCTTACGTTGGAAACGGTGGATTTTTGTGAAATCACGATAAAATTGCTGTTTTAAACTTGCAAAAACATTGAAAAACGCTGTTTTCAACTATTCAAACTGACAAATTCATGTTTCTTCCGTGCGAAACGGCGATTTATGAGAAATTACGATAAAATTGCTGTTTTAAACTTGCAAAAACATAGAAAAACGCTGTTTTGAACTATTCAAACTGGCAAATTCATGTTTCTTTCGTGTGAAACGGCGATTTATGAGAAATGACGATAAAATTGCTGTTTTAAACTTGCAAAAACATTGAAAAACGCTGTTTTCAACTATTCAAACTGACAAATTCATGTTTCTTCCGTGCGAAACGGCGATTTATGAGAAATTACGATAAAATTGCTGTTTTAAACTTGCAAAAACATAGAAAAACGCTGTTTTGAACTATTCAAACTAACAAATTTATGTCTCTTCCGTGCGAGACGGCGATTTATGAGAAATTACGATAAAATTGCTGTTTTAAACTTGCAAAAACATAGAAAAACGCTGTTTTGAACTATTCAAACTGACAAATTCATGTTTCTTTCGTGTGAAACGGCGATTTATGAGAAATGACGATAAAATTGCTGTTTTAAACTTGCAAAAACATAGAAAAACGCTGTTTTGAACTATTCAAACTGATAAATTCATGTTTCTTACGTTGGAAACGGTGGATTTTTGTGAAATCACGATAAAATTGCTGTTTTAAACTTGCAAAAACATAGAAAACGCTGTTTTGAACTATCCAAACTGACAAATTCTGTTTTGTGGTTTGGGATTCGAGGTTTGATGTTTGGGGTTGAGGTTTGGGGTTTGAGGTTTGGGGTTCGCGGTTTGAGGTTTGGGTTTGGGGTTCGGTGTTTGAGGTTTGGGGTTCGCGGTTTGAGGTTTGGGGTTTGGGTTCGGTGTTGAGGTTTGGGGTTTGGGGTTCGAGGTTTGAGATTTGGGGTTCGAGGTTTGAGGTTTGGGGTTGAGGTTTGGGGTTTGAGGTTTGGGGTTGGGTGTTCGAGTTTTGGGCTTTGGGGTTGTTGTTTTGGGTTGAGGTTTAGGGTTGAGGTTTGGGGTTGAGGTTTGGGGTTGAGGTTTGGGGTTGAGGTTTGGGGTTGAGGTTTGGGGTTGAGGTTTGGGGTTGAGGTTTGGGGTTGAGGTTTGGGGTTGAGGTTTGGGGTTGAGGTTTGGGGTTGAAGTTTAAGGTTGAGGTTTGGGGTTGAGGTTTGGGGTTGAGGTTTGGGGTTGAGGTTTGGGGTTTGAGGTTAGGGATTTAAGGTTCGAAGTTTGAGGTTTGGGGTTTGAGGTTTGGGGTTGGGGGTTCGAGTTTTGGGGTTTGGGGTTGAGGTTTGGGGTTGAGGTATTAAACTTGCAAAAACATAGAAAAACGCTGTTTTCAACTATTCAAACTGACAAATTCATGTTTCTTACGTGTGAAACGGCGATTTATGAGAAATGACGATAAAATTGCTGTTTTAAACTTGCAAAAACATTGAAAAACGCTGTTTTCAACTATTCAAACTGACAAATTCATGTTTCTTCCGTGCAAAACGGCGATTTATGAGAAATTACGATAAAATTGCTGTTTTAAACTTGCAAAAACATAGAAAAACGCTGTTTTGAACTATTCAAACTGACAAATTCATGTTTCTTTCGTGTGAAACGGCGATTTATGAGAAATGACAATAAAATTGCTGTTTTAAACTTGCTAAAACATAGAAAAACGCTGTTTTGAACTATTAAAACTGACAAATTCTTGTTTCTTTCGTGTGAAACGGCGATTTATGAGAAATGACGATAAAATTGCTGTTTTAAGCTTGCAAAAACATAGAAAAACGCTGTTTCGAACAATTCAAACTGACAAATTCATGTTTCTTTCGTGCGAAACGGCGATTTATGAGAAATGACGATAAAATTGCTGTTTTAAACTTGCAAAAACATAGAAAAACGCTGTTTTCAACTATTCAAACTGATAAATTCATGTTTCTTACGTTCCAAACGGTGGATTTTAGTGAAATCACTTGAGGTTTGGGGTTGAGGTATTAAACTTGCAAAAACATAGAAAAACGCTGTTTTCAACTATTCAAACTGACAAATTCATGTTTCTTACGTGTGAAACGGCGATTTATGAGAAATGACGATAAAATTGCTGTTTTAAACTTGCAAAAACATTGAAAAACGCTGTTTTCAACTATTCAAACTGACAAATTCATGTTTCTTCCGTGCAAAACGGCGATTTATGAGAAATTACGATAAAATTGCTGTTTTAAACTTGCAAAAACATAGAAAAACGCTGTTTTGAACTATTCAAACTGACAAATTCATGTTTCTTTCGTGTGAAACGGCGATTTATGAGAAATGACAATAAAATTGCTGTTTTAAACTTGCTAAAACATAGAAAAACGCTGTTTTGAACTATTAAAACTGACAAATTCTTGTTTCTTTCGTGTGAAACGGCGATTTATGAGAAATGACGATAAAATTGCTGTTTTAAGCTTGCAAAAACATAGAAAAACGCTGTTTCGAACAATTCAAACTGACAAATTCATGTTTCTTTCGTGCGAAACGGCGATTTATGAGAAATGACGATAAAATTGCTGTTTTAAACTTGCAAAAACATAGAAAAACGCTGTTTTCAACTATTCAAACTGATAAATTCATGTTTCTTACGTTCCAAACGGTGGATTTTAGTGAAATCACGATAAAATTGCTGTTTTAAACTTGCAAAAACATTGAAAAACGCTGTTTTCAACTATTCAAACTGACAAAATCATGTTTCTTCCGTGCGAAACGGCGATTTATGAGAAATTACGATAAAATTGCTGTTTTAAACTTGCAAAAACATAGAAAAACGCTGTTTTGAACTATTCAAACTAACAAATTCATGTTTCTTTCGTGTGAAACGGCGATTTATGAGAAATGAAGATAAAATTGCTGTTTTAAACTTGCAAAAACATAGAAAAACGCTGTTTTGAACTACTCAAACTGACAAATTCATGTTTCTTCCGTGCGAAACAGCGATTTATGAGAAATTACTATAAAATTGCTGTTTTAAACTTGCAAAAACATAGAAAAACGCTGTTTTCAACTATTCAAACTGATAAATTCATGTTTCTTACGTTCAAAACGGTGGATTTTTGTGAAATCACGATAAAATTGCTGTTTTAAACTTGCAAAAACATTGAAAAACGCTGTTTTCAACTATTCAATCTGACAAATTCATGTTTCTTCCGTGCGAAACGGTGATTTATGAGAAATTACGATAAAATTGCTGTTTTAAACTTGCAAAAACATGAAAAACGCTGTTTTGAACTATTCAAACTGACAAATTCATGTTTCTTTCGTGTGAAACGGCGATTTATGAGAAATGACGATAAAATTGCTGTTTTAAACTTGCAAAAACATAGAAAAACGCTGTTTTGAACTATTCAAACTGACAAATTCATGTTTCTTTCGTGCGAAACGGCGATTTATGATAAATGCCGATAAAATTGCTGTTTTAAACTTGCAAAAACATATAAAAACGCTGTTTTGAACTATTCAAACTGACAAATTCATGTTTCTTCCGTGTGAAACGGCGATTTATGAGAAATGACGATAAAATTGCTGTTTTAAACTTGCAAAAACATAGAAAAACGCTGTTTTGAACTACTCAAACTGACAAATTCATGTTTCTTCCGTGCGAAACAGCGATTTATGAGAAATTACTATAAAATTGCTGTTTTAAACTTGCAAAAACATAGAAAAACGCTGTTTTCAACTATTCAAACTGATAAATTCATGTTTCTTACGTTCCAAACGGTGGATTTTTGTGAAATCACGATAAAATTGCTGTTTTAAACTTGCAAAAACATTGAAAAACGCTGTTTTCAACTATTCAAACTGACAAATTCATGTTTCTTCCGTGCGAAACGGTGATTTATGAGAAATTACGATAAAATTGCTGTTTTAAACTTGCAAAAACATGAAAAACGCTGTTTTGAACTATTCAAACTGACAAATTCATGTTTCTTTCGTGCGAAACGGCGATTTATGATAAATGACGATAAAATTGCTGTTTTAAACTTGCAAAAACATATAAAAACGCTGTTTTGAACTATTCAAACTGACAAATTCATGTTTCTTTCGTGTGAAACGGCGATTTATGAGAAATGACGACAAAATTGCTGTTTTAAACTTGCAAAAACATAGAAAAACGCTGTTTTGAACTATTCAAACTGACAAATTCATGTTTCTTTCGTGCAAAACGGCGATTTATGATAAATGACGATAAAATTGCTGTTTTAAACTTGCAAAAACATAGAAAAACGCTGTTTTCAACTATTCAAACTGATAAATTCATGTTTCTTACGTTCGAAACGGTGGATTTTTGTGAAATCACGATAAAATTGCTGTTTTAAACTTGCAAAAACATAGAAAAAGGCTGTTTTGAACTACTCAAACTGACAAATTCATGTTTCTTCCGTGCGAAACGGCGATTTATGAGAAATTACTATAAAATTGCTGTTATAAACTTGCAAAAACATAGAAAAACGCTGTTTTGAACTATTCAAACTGACAAATTCATGTTTCTTTCGTGTGAAACGGCGATTTATGAGAAATGACGATAAAATTGCTGTTTTAAACTTGCAAAAACATAGAAAAACGCTGTTTAGAACTATTCAAACTGACAAATTCATGTTTCTTACGTGTAAAACGGCGATTTATGAGAAATGACAATAAAATTGCTGTTTTAAACTTGCAAAAACTTAGAAAAACGCTGTTTTCAACTATTCAAACTGATAAATTCATGTTTCTTACGTTCGAAACGGTGGATTTTTGTGAAATCACGATAAAATTGCTGTTTTAAACTTGCAAAAACATAGAAAAACGCTGTTTTGAACTATTCAAACTGATAAATTCATGCTTCTTACGTTGGAAACGGTGGATTTTTGTGAAATCACGATAAAATTGCTGTTTTAAACTTGCAAAAACATTGAAAAACGCTTTTTTCAACTATTCAAACTGACAAATTCATGTTTCTTCCGTGCAAAACGGCGCTTTATGAGAAATTACGATAAAATTGCTGTTTTAAACTTGCAAAAACATAGAAAAACGCTGTTTTGAACTATTCAAACTGACAAATTCATGTTTCTTTCGTGTGAAACGGCGATTTATGAGAAATGACGATAAAATTGCTGTTTTAAACTTGCAAAAACATAGAAAAACGCTGTTTTGAACTACTCAAACTGACAAATTCATGTTTCTTCAGTGCGAAACGGCGATTTATGAGAAATTACTAAAAAATTGCTGTTATAAACTTGCAAAAACATAGAAAAACGCTGTTTTGAACTATTCAAACTGACAAATTCATGTTTCTTTCGTGTGAAACGGCGATTTATGAGAAATAACGATAAAATTGCTGTTTTAAACTTGCAAAAACATAGAAAAACGCTGTTTTGAACTACTCAAACTGACAAATTCATGTTTCTTCCGTGCGAAACGGCGATTTATGAGAAATGACGATAAAATTGCTGTTTTAAACTTGCAAAAACATAGAAAAACGCTGTTTTGAACTATTCAAACTGACAAATTCATGTTTCTTACGTGTGAAACGGCGATTTATGAGAAATGACGATAAAATTGCTGTTTTAAACTTGCAAAAACATAGAAAAACGCTGTTTTGAACTATTCAAACTGACAAATTCATGTTTCTTTCGTGCGAAACGGCGATTTATGAGAAATGACGATAAAATTGCTGTTTTAAACTTTCAAAAACATAGAAAAACGCTGTTTTCAACTATTCAAACTGATAAATTCATGTTTCTTACGTTCCAAACGGTGGATTTTTGTGAAATCACGATAAAATTGCTGTTTTAAACTTGCAAAAACATTGAAAAACGCTGTTTTCAACTATTCAAACTGACAAATTCATGTTTCTTCCGTGCGAAACGGCGATTTATGAGAAATGACGATAAAATTGCTGTTTTAAACTTGCAAAAACATAGAAAAACGCTGTTTTGAACTATTCAAACTGACAAATTCATGTTTCTTTCGTGCGAAACGGCGATTTATGAGAAATGACGATAAAATTGCTGTTTTAAACTTGCAAAAACATAGAAAAACGCTGTTTTGAACTATTCAAACTGATAAATTCATGTTTCTTACGTTGGAAACGGTGGATTTTTGTGAAATCACGATAAAATTGCTGTTTTAAACTTGCAAAAACATTGAAAAACGCTGTTTTCAACTATTCAAACTGACAAATTCATGTTTCTTCCGTGCGAAACGGCGATTTATGAGAAATTACGATAAAATTGCTGTTTTAAACTTGCAAAAACATAGAAAAACGCTGTTTTGAACAATTCAAACTCTCAAATTCATGTTTCTTTCGTGTGAAACGGCGATTTATGAGAAATGACGATAAAATTGCTGTTTTAAACTTGCAAAAACATTGAAAAACGCTGTTTTCAACTATTCAAACTGACAAATTCATGTTTCTTCCGTGCGAAACGGCGATTTATGAGAAATTACGATAAAATTGCTGTTTTAAACTTGCAAAAACATAGAAAAACGCTGTTTTGAACTATTCAAACTAACAAATTTATGTCTCTTCCGTGCGAGACGGCGATTTATGAGAAATTACGATAAAATTGCTGTTTTAAACTTGCAAAAACATAGAAAAACGCTGTTTTGAACTATTCAAACTGACAAATTCATGTTTCTTTCGTGTGAAACGGCGATTTATGAGAAATGACGATAAAATTGCTGTTTTAAACTTGCAAAAACATAGAAAAACGCTGTTTTGAACTATTCAAACTGATAAATTCATGTTTCTTACGTTGGAAACGGTGGATATTTGTGAAATCACGATAAAATTGCTGTTTTAAACTTGCAAAAACATAGAAAACGCTGTTTTGAACTATCCAAACTGACAAATTCTGTTTTGTGGTTTGGGATTCGAGGTTTGATGTTTGGGGTTGAGGTTTGGGGTTTGAGGTTTGGGGTTCGCGGTTTGAGGTTTGGGTTTGGGGTTCGGTGTTTGAGGTTTGGGGTTCGCGGTTTGAGGTTTGGGGTTTGGGTTCGGTGTTGAGGTTTGGGGTTTGGGGTTCGAGGTTTGAGATTTGGGGTTCGAGGTTTGAGGTTTGGGGTTGAGGTTTGGGGTTTGAGGTTTGGGGTTGGGTGTTCGAGTTTTGGGCTTTGGGGTTGTTGTTTGGGGTTGAGGTTTAGGGTTGAGGTTTGGGGTTGAGGTTTGGGGTTGAGGTTTGGGGTTGAGGTTTGGGGTTGAGGTTTGGGGTTGAGGTTTGGGGTTGAGGTTTGGGGTTGAGGTTTGGGGTTGAGGTTTGGGGTTGAGGTTTGGGGTTGAAGTTTAAGGTTGAGGTTTGGGGTTGAGGTTTGGGGTTGAGGTTTGGGGTTGAGGTTTGGGGTTTGAGGTTAGGGATTTGGGGTTCGAAGTTTGAGGTTTGGGGTTTGAGGTTTGGGGTTGGGGGTTCGAGTTTTGGGGTTTGGGGTTGAGGTTTGGGGTTGAGGTATTAAACTTGCAAAAACATAGAAAAACGCTGTTTTCAACTATTCAAACTGACAAATTCATGTTCCTTACGTGTGAAACGGCGATTTATGAGAAATGACGATAAAATTGCTGTTTTAAACTTGCAAAAACATTGAAAAACGCTGTTTTCAACTATTCAAACTGACAAATTCATGTTTCTTCCGTGCAAAACGGCGATTTATGAGAAATTACGATAAAATTGCTGTTTTAAACTTGCAAAAACATAGAAAAACGCTGTTTTGAACTATTCAAACTGACAAATTCATGTTTCTTTCGTGTGAAACGGCGATTTATGAGAAATGACAATAAAATTGCTGTTTTAAACTTGCTAAAACATAGAAAAACGCTGTTTTGAACTATTAAAACTGACAAATTCTTGTTTCTTTCGTGTGAAACGGCGATTTATGAGAAATGACGATAAAATTGCTGTTTTAAGCTTGCAAAAACATAGAAAAACGCTGTTTCGAACAATTCAAACTGACAAATTCATGTTTCTTTCGTGCGAAACGGCGATTTATGAGAAATGACGATAAAATTGCTGTTTTAAACTTGCAAAAACATAGAAAAACGCTGTTTTCAACTATTCAAACTGATAAATTCATGTTTCTTACGTTCCAAACGGTGGATTTTAGTGTAATCACGATAAAATTGCTGTTTTAAACTTGCAAAAACATTGAAAAACGCTGTTTTCAACTATTCAAACTGACAAAATCATGTTTCTTCCGTGCGAAACGGCGATTTATGAGAAATTACGATAAAATTGCTGTTTTAAACTTGCAAAAACATAGAAAAACGCTGTTTTGAACTATTCAAACTGACAAATTCATGTTTCTTTCGTGTGAAACGGCGATTTATGAGAAATGAAGATAAAATTGCTGTTTTAAACTTGCAAAAACATAGAAAAACGCTGTTTTGAACTACTCAAACTGACAAATTCATGTTTCTTCCGTGCGAAACAGCGATTTATGAGAAATTACTATAAAATTGCTGTTTTAAACTTGCAAAAACATAGAAAAACGCTGTTTTCAACTATTCAAACTGATAAATTCATGTTTCTTACGTTCAAAACGGTGGATTTTTGTGAAATCACGATAAAATTGCTGTTTTAAACTTGCAAAAACATTGAAAAACGCTGTTTTCAACTATTCAATCTGACAAATTCATGTTTCTTCCGTGCGAAACGGTGATTTATGAGAAATTACGATAAAATTGCTGTTTTAAACTTGCAAAAACATTAAAACGCTGTTTTGAACTATTCAAACTGACAAATTCATGTTTCTTTCGTGTGAAACGGCGATTTATGAGAAATGACGATAAAATTGCTGTTTTAAACTTGCAAAAACATAGAAAAACGCTGTTTTGAACTAA
>CAWWDY010001873.1:0-67239 GCA_963942605.1 Poecilus cupreus
TTTTGAAAGTTTAAACAGCAATTTTATTGTCATTCCTCATAAATCGCCGTCTCGCACGAAAGAAACATGAATTTATCAGTTTGAATAGTTGAAAACAGCGTTTTTTCTATGTTTTTACAAGTTTAAAACAGCAATTTTATCGTCATTTCTCATAAATCGCCGTTTCGCACGAAAGAAACATGAATTTATCAGTTTGAATAGTTCAAAACAGCGTTTTTCTATGTTTTTGCAAGTTTAAAACAGCAATTTTATCGTCATTTCTCATAAATCGCCGCTTCGCACGAAAGAAACATGAATTTGTCAGTTTAAATAGTTGAAAACACCGTTTTTCTATGTTTTTGCGAGTTTAAAACAGCAATTTTATCGTCATTTCTCATAAATCGCCGTTTCGCATGAAAGAAACATGAATTTATCAGTTTGAAAGTAGAAAACAGCGTTTTTCTATGTTTTTGCAAGTTTAAAACAGCAATTTTATCGTTGTTTTTCATAAATCGCCGTTACGCACGAAAGAACATGAATTTGTCAGTTGAAACTTGAAAACAGCGTTTTTCTATGTTTTTGCAAGTTTAAAACAGCAATTTTATCGTGATTTCACAAAAATCCACCGTTTCGAACGTAAGAAACATGAATTTATCAGTTTGAATAGTTGAAAACAGCGTTTTTCTATGTTTTTGCAAGTTTAAAACAGCAATTTTATCGTCATTTCTCATAAATCGCCGTTTCGCACGAAAGAAACATGAATTTGTCAGTTTGAAAAGTTGAAAACAGCGTTTTTCTATGTTTTTGCAAGTTTAAAACAGCAATTTTATCGTGATTTCACAAAAATCCACCGTTTCGAACGTAAGAAACATGAATTTATCAGTTTGAATAGTTGAAAACAGCGTTTTTCTATGTTTTTGCAAGTTTAAAACAGCAATTTTATCGTCATTTCTCATAAATCGCCGTTTCGCACGAAAGAAATATGAATTTGTCAGTTTGAATAGTTCAAAACAGCGTTTTTCTGTGTTTTTGCAAGTTTAAAACAGCAATTTTATCGTCATTTCTCATAAATCGGCGTTTCGCACGAAAGAAACATGAATTTATCAGTTTGAATAGTTAAAAACAGCGTTTTTCAATGTTTTTGCAAGTTTAAAACAGCAATTTTATCGTCATTTCTCATAAATCGCCGTTTGGCACGAAAGAAACATGAATTTATCAGTTTGAATAGTTCAAAACAGCGTTTTTCTATGTTTTTGCAAGTTTAAAACAGGAATTTTATCGTTATTTTTCATAAATCGCCGTTTCGCACGAAAGAAACATGAATTTATCAGTTTGAATAGTTGAAACAGCGTTTTTCTATGTTTTTGCAAGTTTAAACAGCAATTATATCGTCATTCCTCATAAATCGCCGTTTCGCACGAAAGAAACATGAATTTATCAGTTTGAATAGTTGAAAACAGCGTTTTTCTATGTTTTTGCAAGTTTAAAACAGCAATTTTATCGTCATTTCTCATAAATCGCCGTTTCGCACGAAAGAAACATGAATTTGTCAGTTTGAATAGTTCAAAACAGCGTTTTTCTATGTTTTTGAAAGTTTAAAACAGCAATTTTATCGTCATTTCTCATAAATCGGCGTTTCGCACGAAAGAAACATGAATTTATCAGTTTGAATAGTTAAAAACAGCGTTTTTCAATGTTTTTGCAAGTTTAAAACAGCAATTTTATCGTCATTTCTCATAAATCACCGTTTCGCACGAAAGAAACATGAATTTATCAGTTTGAATAGTTCAAAACAGCGTTTTTCCATGTTTTTGCAAGTTTAAAACAGTAATTTTATCGTTATTTTTCATAAATCGCCGTTTCGCACGAAAGAAACATGAATTTATCAGTTTGAATAGTTGAAACAGCGTTTTTCTATGTTTTTTGCAAGTTTAAACAGCAATTATATCGTCATTCCTCATAAATCGCCGTTTCGCACGAAAGAAACATGAATTTATCAGTTTGAATAGTTGAAAACAGCGTTTTTCTATGTTTTTGCAAGTTTAAAACAGCAATTTTATCGTCATTTCTCATAAATCGCCGTTTCGCACGAAAGAAACATGAATTTGTCAGTTTGAATAGTTCAAAACAGCGTTTTTCTATGTTTTTGAAAGTTTAAAACAGCAATTTTATCGTCATTTCTCATAAATCGGCGTTTCGCACGAAAGAAACATGAATTTATCAGTTTGAATAGTTAAAAACAGCGTTTTTCAATGTTTTTGCAAGTTTAAAACAGCAATTTTATCGTCATTTCTCATAAATCGCCGTTTCGCACGAAAGAAACATGAATTTATCAGTTTGAATAGTTCAAAACAGCGTTTTTCCATGTTTTTGCAAGTTTAAAACAGTAATTTTATCGTTATTTTTCATAAATCGCCGTTTCGCACGAAAGAAACATGAATTTATCAGTTTGAAAAGTTGAAACAGCGTTTTTCTATGTTTTTGCAAGTTTAAACAGCAATTTTATCGTCATTCCTCATAAATCGCCGTCTCGCACGAAAGAAACATGAATTTATCAGTTTGAATAGTTGAAAACAGCGTTTTTCTATGTTTTTACAAGTTTAAAACAGCAATTTTATCGTCATTTCTCATAAATCGCCGTTTCGCACGAAAGAAACATGAATTTATCAGTTTGAATAGTTCAAAACAGCGTTTTTTCTATGTTTTTGCAAGTTTAAAACAGCAATTTTATCGTCATTTCTCATAAATCGGCGTTTCGCATGAAAGAAACCTGAATTTATCAGTTTGAATAGTAAAAAACGGCGATTTTCTATGTTTTTGCAAGTTTAAAACAGCAATTTTATCGTCATTTCTCATAAATCGCCGCTTCGCACAAAAGAAACATGATTTGTCAGTTTAAATAGTTGAAAACAGCGTTTTTCTATGTTTTTGCGAGTTTAAAACAGCAATTTTATCGTCATTCCTCATAAATCGCCGTTTCGCACGAAAGAAACATGAATTTATCAGTTTGAAAGTAGAAAACAGCGTTTTTCTATGTTTTTGCAAGTTTAAAACAGCAATTTTATCGTTGTTTTTCATAAATCGCCGTTACGCACGAAAGAAACATGAATTTATCAGTTTGAGTAGTTGAAAATAGCGTTTTTCTATGTTTTTGCAAGTTTAAAACAGCAATTTTATCGTCATTTCTCATAAATCGCCGTTTCGCACGGAAGAAACATGAATTTGTCAGTTTGAAAAGTTGAAAACAGCGTTTTTCTATGTTTTTGCAAGTTTAAAACAGCAATTTTATCGTGATTTCACAAAAATCCACCGTTTCGAACGTAAGAAACATGAATTTATCAGTTTGAATAGTTGAAAACAGCGTTTTTCTATGTTTTTGCAAGTTTAAAACAGCAATTTATCGTCATTTCTCATAAATCGCCGTTTCGCACGAAAGAAACATGAATTTGTCAGTTTGAATAGTTCAAAACAGCGTTTTTCTATGTTTTTGCAAGTTTAAAACAGTAATTTTATCGTTATTTTTCATAAATCGCCGTTTCGCACGAAAGAAACATGATTTTATAAGTTTGAATAGTTGAAACAGCGTTTTTCTATGTTTTTGCAAGTTTAAACAGCAATTATATCGTCATTCCTCATAAATCGCCGTTTCGTACGAAAGAAACATGAATTTATCAGTTTGAGTAGTTGAAAATAGCGTTTTTCTATGTTTTTGCAAGTTTAAAACAGCAATTTTATCGTCATTTCTCATAAATCGCCGTTTCGCACGGAAGAAACATGAATTTGTCAGTTTGAAAAGTTGAAAACAGCGTTTTTCTATGTTTTTGCAAGTTTAAAACAGCAATTTTATCGTGATTTCACAAAATCCACCGTTTCGAACGTAAGAAACATGAATTTATCAGTTTGAATAGTTGAAAACAGCGTTTTTCTATGTTTTTGCAAGTTTAAAACAGCAATTTTATCGTCATTTCTCATAAATCGCCGTTTCGCACGAAAGAAACATGAATTTGTCAGTTTGAATAGTTCAAAACAGCGTTTTTCTATGTTTTTGCAAGTTTAAAACAGTAATTTTATCGTTATTTTTCATAAATCGCCGTTTCGCACGAAAGAAACATGAATTTATCAGTTTGAATAGTTGAAACAGCGTTTTTCTATGTTTTTGCAAGTTTAAACAGCAATTATATCGTCATTCCTCATAAATCGCCGTTTCGCACGAAAGAAACATGAATTTATCAGTTTGAATAGTTGAAAACAGCGTTTTTCTATGTTTTTGCAAGTTTAAAACAGCAATTTTATCGTCATTTCTCATAAATCGCCGTTTCGCACGAAAGAAACATGAATTTGTCAGTTTGAATAGTTCAAAACAGCGTTTTTCTATGTTTTTGAAAGTTTAAAACAGCAATTTTATCGTCATTTCTCAAAAATCGGCGTTTCGCACGAAAGAAACATGAATTTATCAGTTTGAATAGTTAAAAACAGCGTTTTTCAATGTTTTTGCAAGTTTAAAACAGCAATTTTATCGTCATTTCTCATAAATCGCCGTTTCGCACGAAAGAAACATGAATTTATCAGTTTGAATAGTTCAAAACAGCGTTTTTCCATGTTTTTGCAAGTTTTAAAACAGTAATTTTATCGTTATTTTTCATAAATCGCCGTTTCGCACAAAAAAAACATGAATTTATCAGTTTGAAAAGTTGAAACAGCGTTTTTCTATGTTTTTGCAAGTTTAAACAGCAATTTTATCGTCATTCCTCATAAATCGCCGTCTCGCACGAAAGAAACATGAATTTATCAGTTTGAATAGTTGAAAACAGCGTTTTTCTATGTTTTTGCAAGTTTAAAACAGCAATTTTATCGTCATTTCTCATAAATCGCCGTTTCGCACGAAAGAAACATGAATTTATCAGTTTGAATAGTTCAAAACAGCGTTTTTCTATGTTTTTGCAAGTTTAAAACAGCAATTTTATCGTCATTTCTCATAAATCGGCGTTTCGCACGAAAGAAACCTGAATTTATCAGTTTGAATAGTAAAAAACAGCGTTTTTCTATGTTTTTGCAAGTTTAAAACAGCAATTTTATCGTCATTTCTCATAAATCGCCGCTTCGCACGAAGAAACATGAATTTGTCAGTTTAAATAGTTGAAAACAGCGTTTTTCTATGTTTTTGCGAGTTTAAAACAGCAATTTTATCGTCGTTTCTCATAAATCGTCGTTTCGCACGAAAGAAACATGAATTTATCAGTTTGAAAGTAGAAAACAGCGTTTTTCTATGTTTTTGCAAGTTTAAAACAGCAATTTTATCGTTGTTTTTCATAAATCGCCGTTACGCACGAAAGAAACATGAATTTATCAGTTTGAGTAGTTAAAAATAGCGTTTTTCTATGTTTTTGCAAGTTTAAAACAGCAATTTTATCGTCATTTCTCATAAACCGCCGTTTCGCACGAAAGAAACATGAATTTGTCAGTTTGAATAGTTCAAAACAGCGTTTTTCTATGTTTTTGAAAGTTTAAAACAGCAATTTTATCGTCATTTCTCATAAATCGCCGTTTCGCACAAAAGAAACATGAATTTGTCAGTTTGAATAGTTCAAAACAGCGTTTTTCTATGTTTTTGCAAGTTTAAAACAGTAATTTTATCGTTATTTTTCATAAATCGCCGTTTCGCACGAAAGAAACATGAATTTATCAGTTTGAATAGTTGAAACAGCGTTTTTCTATGTTTTTGCAAGTTTAAACCGCAATTATATCGTCATTCCTCATAAATCGCCGTTTCGCACGAAAAAAACATGAATTTATCAGTTTGAATAGTTGAAAACAGCGTTTTTCTATGTTTTTGCAAGTTTAAAACAGCAATTTTATCGTCATTTCTCATAAATCGCCGTTTCGCATGAAAGAAACATGAATTTGTCAGTTTGAATAGTTCAAAACAGCGTTTTTCTATGTTTTTGAAAGTTTAAAACAGCAATTTTATCGTCATTTCTCATAAATCGGCGTTTCGCACGAAAGAAACATGAATTTATCAGTTTGAATAGTTAAAAACAGCGTTTTTCAATGTTTTTGCAAGTTTAAAACAGCAATTTTATCGTCATTTCTCATAAATCGCCGTTTCGCACGAAAGAAACATGAATTTGTCAGTTTGAATAGTTCAAAACAGCGTTTTTCTATGTTTTTGAAAGTTTAAAACAGCAATTTTATCGTCATTTCTCATAAATCGGCGTTTCGCACGAAAGAAACATGAATTTATCAGTTTGAATAGTTAAAAACAGCGTTTTTCAATGTTTTTGCAAGTTTAAAACAGCAATTTTATCGTCATTTCTCATAAATCGCCGTTTCGCACGAAAGAAACATGAATTTATCAGTTTAAATAGTTCAAAACAGCGTTTTTCCATGTTTTTGCAAGTTAAAAACAGTAATTTTATCGTTATTTTTCATAAATCGCCGTTTCGCACAAAAGAAACATGAATTTATCAGTTTGAAAAGTTGAAACAGCGTTTTTCTATGTTTTTGAAAGTTTAAACAGCAATTTTATTGTCATTCCTCATAAATCGCCGTCTCGCACGAAAGAAACATGAATTTATCAGTTTGAATAGTTGAAAACAGCGTTTTTCTATGTTTTTACAAGTTTGAAACAGCAATTTTATCGTCATTTCTGTTAAATCGCCGTTTCGCACGAAAGAAACATGAATTTATCAGTTTGAATAGTTCAAAACAGCGTTTTTCTATGTTTTTGCAAGTTTAAAACAGCAATTTTATCGTCATTTCTCATAAATCGCCGCTTCGCACGAAAGAAACATGAATTTGTCAGTTTAAATAGTTGAAAACACCGTTTTTCTATGTTTTTGCGAGTTTAAAACAGCAATTTTATCGTCATTTCTCATAAATCGCCGTTTCGCATGAAAGAAACATGAATTTATCAGTTTGAAAGTAGAAAACAGCGTTTTTCTATGTTTTTGCAAGTTTAAAACAGCAATTTTATCGTTGTTTTTCATAAATCGCCGTTACGCACGAAAGAAACATGAATTTGTCAGTTTGAAAACTTGAAAACAGCGTTTTTCTATGTTTTTGCAAGTTTAAAACAGCAATTTTATCGTGATTTCACAAAAATCCACCGTTTCGAACGTAAGAAACATGAATTTATCAGTTTGAATAGTTGAAAACAGCGTTTTTCTATGTTTTTGCAAGTTTAAAACAGCAATTTTATCGTCATTTCTCATAAATCGCCGTTTCGCACGAAAGAAACATGAATTTGTCAGTTTGAAAAGTTGAAAACAGCGTTTTTCTATGTTTTTGCAAGTTTAAAACAGCAATTTTATCGTGATTTCACAAAAATCCACCGTTTCGAACGTAAGAAACATGAATTTATCAGTTTGAATAGTTGAAAACAGCGTTTTTCTATGTTTTTGCAAGTTTAAAACAGCAATTTTATCGTCATTTCTCATAAATCGCCGTTTCGCACGAAAGAAATATGAATTTGTCAGTTTGAATAGTTCAAAACAGCGTTTTTCTGTGTTTTTGCAAGTTTAAAACAGCAATTTTATCGTCATTTCTCATAAATCGGCGTTTCGCACGAAAGAAACATGAATTTATCAGTTTGAATAGTTAAAAACAGCGTTTTTCAATGTTTTTGCAAGTTTAAAACAGCAATTTTATCGTCATTTCTCATAAATCGCCGTTTGGCACGAAAGAAACATGAATTTATCAGTTTGAATAGTTCAAAACAGCGTTTTTCTATGTTTTTGCAAGTTTAAAACAGGAATTTTATCGTTATTTTTCATAAATCGCCGTTTCGCACGAAAGAAACATGAATTTATCAGTTTGAATAGTTGAAACAGCGTTTTTCTATGTTTTTGCAAGTTTAAACAGCAATTATATCGTCATTCCTCATAAATCGCCGTTTCGCACGAAAGAAACATGAATTTATCAGTTTGAATAGTTGAAAACAGCGTTTTTCTATGTTTTTGCAAGTTTAAAACAGCAATTTTATCGTCATTTCTCATAAATCGCCGTTTCGCACGAAAGAAACATGAATTTGTCAGTTTGAATAGTTCAAAACAGCGTTTTTCTATGTTTTTGAAAGTTTAAAACAGCAATTTTATCGTCATTTCTCATAAATCGGCGTTTCGCACGAAAGAAACATGAATTTATCAGTTTGAATAGTTAAAAACAGCGTTTTTCAATGTTTTTGCAAGTTTAAAACAGCAATTTTATCGTCATTTCTCATAAATCGCCGTTTCGCACGAAAGAAACATGAATTTATCAGTTTGAATAGTTCAAAACAGCGTTTTTCCATGTTTTTGCAAGTTTAAAACAGTAATTTTATCGTTATTTTTCATAAATCGCCGTTTCGCACGAAAGAAACATGAATTTATCAGTTTGAAAAGTTGAAACAGCGTTTTTCTATGTTTTTGCAAGTTTAAACAGCAATTTTATCGTCATTCCTCATAAATCGCCGTCTCGCACGAAAGAAACATGAATTTATCAGTTTGAATAGTTGAAAACAGCGTTTTTCTATGTTTTTACAAGTTTAAAACAGCAATTTTATCGTCATTTCTCATAAATCGCCGTTTCGCACGAAAGAAACATGAATTTATCAGTTTGAATAGTTCAAAACAGCGTTTTTCTATGTTTTTGCAAGTTTAAAACAGCAATTTTATCGTCATTTCTCATAAATCGGCGTTTCGCATGAAAGAAACCTGAATTTATCAGTTTGAATAGTAAAAAAACGGCGATTTTCTATGTTTTTGCAAGTTTAAAACAGCAATTTTATCGTCATTTCTCATAAATCGCCGCTTCGCACGAAAGAAACATGAATTTGTCAGTTTAAATAGTTGAAAACAGCGTTTTTCTATGTTTTTGCGAGTTTAAAACAGCAATTTTATCGTCATTCCTCATAAATCGCCGTTTCGCACGAAAGAAACATGAATTTATCAGTTTGAAAGTAGAAAACAGCGTTTTTCTATGTTTTTGCAAGTTTAAAACAGCAATTTTATCGTTGTTTTTCATAAATCGCCGTTACGCACGAAAGAAACATGAATTTATCAGTTTGAGTAGTTGAAAATAGCGTTTTTCTATGTTTTTGCAAGTTTAAAACAGCAATTTTATCGTCATTTCTCATAAATCGCCGTTTCGCACGGAAGAAACATGAATTTGTCAGTTTGAAAAGTTGAAAACAGCGTTTTTCTATGTTTTTGCAAGTTTAAAACAGCAATTTTATCGTGATTTCACAAAAATCCACCGTTTCGAACGTAAGAAACATGAATTTATCAGTTTGAATAGTTGAAAACAGCGTTTTTCTATGTTTTTGCAAGTTTAAAACAGCAATTTTATCGTCATTTCTCATAAATCGCCGTTTCGCACGAAAGAAACATGAATTTGTCAGTTTGAATAGTTCAAAACAGCGTTTTTCTATGTTTTTGCAAGTTTAAAACAGTAATTTTATCGTTATTTTTCATAAATCGCCGTTTCGCACGAAAGAAACATGAATTTATCAGTTTGAAAAGTTGAAACAGCGTTTTTCTATGTTTTTGCAAGTTTAAACAGCAATTTTATCGTCATTCCTCATAAATCGCCGTTACGCACGAAAGAAACATGAATTTATCAGTTTGAGTAGTTGAAAATAGCGTTTTTCTATGTTTTTGCAAGTTTAAAACAGCAATTTTATCGTCATTTCTCATAAATCGCCGTTTCGCACGGAAGAAACATGAATTTGTCAGTTTGAAAAGTTGAAAACAGCGTTTTTCTATGTTTTTGCAAGTTTAAAACAGCAATTTTATCGTGATTTCACAAAAATCCACCGTTTCGAACGTAAGAAACATGAATTTATCAGTTTGAATAGTTGAAAACAGCGTTTTTCTATGTTTTTGCAAGTTTAAAACAGCAATTTTATCGTCATTTCTCATAAATCGCCGTTTCGCACGAAAGAAACATGAATTTGTCAGTTTGAATAGTTCAAAACAGCGTTTTTCTATGTTTTTGCAAGTTTAAAACAGTAATTTTATCGTTATTTTTCATAAATCGCCGTTTCGCACGAAAGAAACATGATTTTATAAGTTTGAATAGTTGAAACAGCGTTTTTCTATGTTTTTGCAAGTTTAAACAGCAATTATATCGTCATTCCTCATAAATCGCCGTTTCGTACGAAAGAAACATGAATTTATCAGTTTGAGTAGTTGAAAATAGCGTTTTTCTATGTTTTTGCAAGTTTAAAACAGCAATTTTATCGTCATTTCTCATAAATCGCCGTTTCGCACGGAAGAAACATGAATTTGTCAGTTTGAAAAGTTGAAAACAGCGTTTTTCTATGTTTTTGCAAGTTTAAAACAGCAATTTTATCGTGATTTCACAAAAATCCACCGTTTCGAACGTAAGAAACATGAATTTATCAGTTTGAATAGTTGAAAACAGCGTTTTTCTATGTTTTTGCAAGTTTAAAACAGCAATTTTATCGTCATTTCTCATAAATCGCCGTTTCGCACGAAAGAAACATGAATTTGTCAGTTTGAATAGTTCAAAACAGCGTTTTTCTATGTTTTTGCAAGTTTAAAACAGTAATTTTATCGTTATTTTTCATAAATCGCCGTTTCGCACGAAAGAAACATGAATTTATCAGTTTGAATAGTTGAAACAGCGTTTTTCTATGTTTTTGCAAGTTTAAACAGCAATTATATCGTCATTCCTCATAAATCGCCGTTTCGCACGAAAGAAACATGAATTTATCAGTTTGAATAGTTGAAAACAGCGTTTTTCTATGTTTTTGCAAGTTTAAAACAGCAATTTTATCGTCATTTCTCATAAATCGCCGTTTCGCACGAAAGAAACATGAATTTGTCAGTTTGAATAGTTCAAAACAGCGTTTTTCTATGTTTTTGAAAGTTTAAAACAGCAATTTTATCGTCATTTCTCAAAAATCGGCGTTTCGCACGAAAGAAACATGAATTTATCAGTTTGAATAGTTAAAAACAGCGTTTTTCAATGTTTTTGCAAGTTTAAAACAGCAATTTTATCGTCATTTCTCATAAATCGCCGTTTCGCACGAAAGAAACATGAATTTATCAGTTTGAATAGTTCAAAACAGCGTTTTTCCATGTTTTTGCAAGTTTAAAACAGTAATTTTATCGTTATTTTTCATAAATCGCCGTTTCGCACAAAAAAAACATGAATTTATCAGTTTGAAAAGTTGAAACAGCGTTTTTCTATGTTTTTGCAAGTTTAAACAGCAATTTTATCGTCATTCCTCATAAATCGCCGTCTCGCACGAAAGAAACATGAATTTATCAGTTTGAATAGTTGAAAACAGCGTTTTTCTATGTTTTTGCAAGTTTAAAACAGCAATTTTATCGTCATTTCTCATAAATCGCCGTTTCGCACGAAAGAAACATGAATTTATCAGTTTGAATAGTTCAAAACAGCGTTTTTCTATGTTTTTGCAAGTTTAAAACAGCAATTTTATCGTCATTTCTCATAAATCGGCGTTTCGCACGAAAGAAACCTGAATTTATCAGTTTGAATAGTAAAAAACAGCGTTTTTCTATGTTTTTGCAAGTTTAAAACAGCAATTTTATCGTCATTTCTCATAAATCGCCGCTTCGCACGAAAGAAACATGAATTTGTCAGTTTAAATAGTTGAAAACAGCGTTTTTCTATGTTTTTGCGAGTTTAAAACAGCAATTTTATCGTCGTTTCTCATAAATCGTCGTTTCGCACGAAAGAAACATGAATTTATCAGTTTGAAAGTAGAAAACAGCGTTTTTCTATGTTTTTGCAAGTTTAAAACAGCAATTTTATCGTTGTTTTTCATAAATCGCCGTTACGCACGAAAGAAACATGAATTTATCAGTTTGAGTAGTTAAAAATAGCGTTTTTCTATGTTTTTGCAAGTTTAAAACAGCAATTTTATCGTCATTTCTCATAAACCGCCGTTTCGCACGAAAGAAACATGAATTTGTCAGTTTGAATAGTTCAAAACAGCGTTTTTCTATGTTTTTGAAAGTTTAAAACAGCAATTTTATCGTCATTTCTCATAAATCGCCGTTTCGCACGAAAGAAACATGAATTTGTCAGTTTGAATAGTTCAAAACAGCGTTTTTCTATGTTTTTGCAAGTTTAAAACAGTAATTTTATCGTTATTTTTCATAAATCGCCGTTTCGCACGAAAGAAACATGAATTTATCAGTTTGAATAGTTGAAACAGCGTTTTTCTATGTTTTTGCAAGTTTAAACCGCAATTATATCGTCATTCCTCATAAATCGCCGTTTCGCACGAAAAAAACATGAATTTATCAGTTTGAATAGTTGAAAACAGCGTTTTTCTATGTTTTTGCAAGTTTAAAACAGCAATTTTATCGTCATTTCTCATAAATCGCCGTTTCGCATGAAAGAAACATGAATTTGTCAGTTTGAATAGTTCAAAACAGCGTTTTTCTATGTTTTTGAAAGTTTAAAACAGCAATTTTATCGTCATTTCTCATAAATCGGCGTTTCGCACGAAAGAAACATGAATTTATCAGTTTGAATAGTTAAAAACAGCGTTTTTCAATGTTTTTGCAAGTTTAAAACAGCAATTTTATCGTCATTTCTCATAAATCGCCGTTTCGCACGAAAGAAACATGAATTTATCAGTTTGAATAGTTCAAAACAGCGTTTTTCCATGTTTTTGCAAGTTTAAAACAGTAATTTTATCGTTATTTTTCATAAATCGCCGTTTCGCACAAAAGAAACATGAATTTATCAGTTTGAAAAGTTGAAACAGCGTTTTTCTATGTTTTTGCAAGTTTAAACAGCAATTTTATCGTCATTCCTCATAAATCGCCGTCTCGCACGAAAGAAACATGAATTTATCAGTTTGAATAGTTGAAAACAGCGTTTTTCTATGTTTTTGCAAGTTTAAAACAGCAATTTTATCGTCATTTCTCATAAATCGCCGTTTCGCACGAAAGAAACATGAATTTATCAGTTTGAATAGTTCAAAACAGCGTTTTTCTATGTTTTTGCAAGTTTAAAACAGCAATTTTATCGTCATTTCTCATAAATCGGCGTTTCGCACGAAAGAAACCTGAATTTATCAGTTTGAATAGTAAAAAACAGCGTTTTTCTATGTTTTTGCAAGTTTAAAACAGCAATTTTATCGTCATTTCTCATAAATCGCCGCTTCGCACGAAAGAAACATGAATTTATCAGTTTGAATAGTTCAAAACAGCGTTTTTCCATGTTTTTGCAAGTTTAAAACAGTAATTTTATCGTTATTTTTCATAAATCGCCGTTTCGCACGAAAGAAACATGAATTTATCAGTTTGAATAGTTGAAAACAGCGTTTTTCTATGTTTTTGCAAGTTTAAAACAGCAATTTTATCGTCATTTCTCATAAATCGGCGTTTCGCACGAAAGAAACCTGAATTTATCAGTTTGAATAGTAAAAAACAGCGTTTTTCTATGTTTTTGCAAGTTTAAAACAGCAATTTTATCGTCATTTCTCATAAATCGCCGCTTCGCACGAAAGAAACATGAATTTATCAGTTTGAATAGTTCAAAACAGCGTTTTTCTATGTTTTTGCAAGTTTAAAACAGCAATTTTATCGTCATTTCTCATAAATCGGCGTTTCGCATGAAAGAAACCTGAATTTATCAGTTTGAATAGTAAAAAACAGCGTTTTTCTATGTTTTTGCGAGTTTAAAACAGCAATTTTATCGTCATTTCTCATAAATCGCCGTTTCGCACGAAAGAAACATGAATTTATCAGTTTGAAAGTAGAAAACAGCGTTTTTCTATGTTTTTGCAAGTTTAAAACAGCAATTTTATCGTTGTTTTTCATAAATCGCCGTTACGCACGAAAGAAACATGAATTTATCAGTTTGAGTAGTTGAAAATAGCGTTTTTCTATGTTTTTGCAAGTTTAAAACAGCAATATTATCGTCATTTCTCATAAATCGCCGTTTCGCACGGAAGAAACATGAATTTGTCAATTTGAAAAGTTGAAAACAGCGTTTTTCTATGTTTTTGCAAGTTTAAAACAGCAATTTTATCGTGATTTCACAAAAATCCACCGTTTCGAACGTAAGAAACATGAATTTATCAGTTTGAATAGTTGAAAACAGCGTTTTTCTATGTTTTTGCAAGTTTAAAACAGCAATTTTATCGTCATTTCTCATAAATCGCCGTTTCGCACGAAAGAAACATGAATTTGTCAGTTTGAATAGTTCAAAACAGCGTTTTTCTATGTTTTTGCAAGTTTAAAACAGTAATTTTATCGTTATTTTTCATAATTAGCCGTTTCGCACGAAAGAAACATGAATTTATCAGTTTGAATAGTTGAAACAGCGTTTTTCTATGTTTTTGCAAGTTTAAACAGCAATTATATCGTCATTCCTCATAAATCGCCATTTCGCACGAAAGAAACATGAATTTATCAGTTTGAATAGTTGAAAACAGCGTTTTTCTATGTTTTTGCAAGTTTAAAACAGCAATTTTATCGTCATTTCTCATAAATCGCCGTTTCGCACGAAAGAAACATGAATTTGTCAGTTTGAATAGTTCAAAACAGCGTTTTTCTATGTTTTTGAAAGTTTAAAACAGCAATTTTATCGTCATTTCTCATAAATCGGCGTTTCGCACGAAAGAAACATGAATTTATCAGTTTGAATAGTTAAAAACAGCGTTTTTCAATGTTTTTGCAAGTTTAAAACAGCAATTTTATCGTCATTTCTCATAAATCGCCGTTTCGCACGAAAGAAACATGAATTTATCAGTTTGAATAGTTCAAAACAGCGTTTTTCCATGTTTTTGCAAGTTTAAAACAGTAATTTTATCGTTATTTTTCATAAATCGCCGTTTCGCACGAAAGAAACATGAATTTATCAGTTTGAATAGTTCAAAACAGCGTTTTTCTATGTTTTTGCAAGTTTAAAACAGCAATTTTATCGTCATTTCTCATAAATCGGCGTTTCGCACGAAAGAAACCTGAATTTATCAGTTTGAATAGTAAAAAACAGCGTTTTTCTATGTTTTTGCAAGTTTAAACAGCAATTTTATCGTCATTCCTCATAAATCGCCGTCTCGCACGAAAGAAACATGAATTTATCAGTTTGAATAGTTGAAAACAGCGTTTTTCTATGTTTTTGCAAGTTTAAAACAGCAATTTTATCGTCATTTCTCATAAATCGCCGTTTCGCACGAAAGAAACATGAATTTATCAGTTTGAATAGTTCAAAACAGCGTTTTTCTATGTTTTTGCAAGTTTAAAACAGCAAATTTATCGTCATTTCTCATAAATCGGCGTTTCGCACGAAAGAAACCTGAATTTATCAGTTTGAATAGTAAAAAACAGCGTTTTTCTATGTTTTTGCAAGTTTAAAACAGCAATTTTATCGTCATTTCTCATAAATCGCCGCTTCGCACGAAAGAAACATGAATTTATCAGTTTGAATAGTTCAAAACAGCGTTTTTCCATGTTTTTGCAAGTTTAAAACAGTAATTTTATCGTTATTTTTCATAAATCGCCGTTTCGCACGAAAGAAACATGAATTTATCAGTTTGAATAGTTGAAAACAGCGTTTTTCTATGTTTTTGCAAGTTTAAAACAGCAATTTTATCGTCATTTCTCATAAATCGGCGTTTCGCACGAAAGAAACCTGAATTTATCAGTTTGAATAGTAAAAAACAGCGTTTTTCTATGTTTTTGCAAGTTTAAAACAGCAATTTTATCGTCATTTTTCATAAATCGCCGCTTCGCACAAAAGAAACATGAATTTATCAGTTTGAATAGTTCAAAACAGCGTTTTTCTATGTTTTTGCAAGTTTAAAACAGCAATTTTATCGTCATTTCTCATAAATCGGCGTTTCGCATGAAAGAAACCTGAATTTATCAGTTTGAATAGTAAAAAACGGCGTTTTTCTATGTTTTTGCAAGTTTAAAACAGCAATTTTATCGTCATTTCTCATAAATCGCCGCTTCGCACGAAAGAAACATTAATTTGTCAGTTTAAATAGTTGAAAACAGCGTTTTTCTATGTTTTTGCGAGTTTAAAACAGCAATTTTATCGTCATTTCTCATAAATCGCCGTTTCGCACGAAAGAAACATGAATTTATCAGTTTGAAAGTAGAAAACAGCGTTTTTCTATGTTTTTGCAAGTTTAAAACAGCAATTTTATCGTTGTTTTTCATAAATCGCCGTTACGCACGAAAGAAACATGAATTTATCAGTTTGAGTAGTTGAAAATAGCGTTTTTCTATGTTTTTGCAAGTTTAAAACAGCAATATTATCGTCATTTCTCATAAATCGCCGTTTCGCACGGAAGAAACATGAATTTGTCAGTTTGAAAAGTTGAAAACAGCGTTTTTCTATGTTTTTGCAAGTTTAAAACAGCAATTTTATCGTGATTTCACAAAAATCCACCGTTTCGAACGTAAGAAACATGAATTTATCAGTTTGAATAGTTGAAAACAGCGTTTTTCTATGTTTTTGCAAGTTTAAAACAGCAATTTTATCGTCATTTCTCATAAATCGCCGTTTCGCACGAAAGAAACATGAATTTGTCAGTTTGAATAGTTCAAAACAGCGTTTTTCTATGTTTTTGCAAGTTTAAAACAGTAATTTTATCGTTATTTTTCATAATTAGCCGTTTCGCACGAAAGAAACATGAATTTATCAGTTTGAATAGTTGAAACAGCGTTTTTCTATGTTTTTGCAAGTTTAAACAGCAATTATATCGTCATTCCTCATAAATCGCCATTTCGCACGAAAGAAACATGAATTTATCAGTTTGAATAGTTGAAAACAGCGTTTTTCTATGTTTTTGCAAGTTTAAAACAGCAATTTTATCGTCATTTCTCATAAATCGCCGTTTCGCACGAAAGAAACATGAATTTGTCAGTTTGAATAGTTCAAAACAGCGTTTTTCTATGTTTTTGAAAGTTTAAAACAGCAATTTTATCGTCATTTCTCATAAATCGGCGTTTCGCACGAAAGAAACATGAATTTATCAGTTTGAATAGTTAAAAACAGCGTTTTTCAATGTTTTTGCAAGTTTAAAACAGCAATTTTATCGTCATTTCTCATAAATCGCCGTTTCGCACGAAAGAAACATGAATTTATCAGTTTGAATAGTTCAAAACAGCGTTTTTCCATGTTTTTGCAAGTTTAAAACAGTAATTTTATCGTTATTTTTCATAAATCGCCGTTTCGCACAAAAGAAACATGAATTTATCAGTTTGAAAAGTTGAAACAGCGTTTTTCTATGTTTTTGCAAGTTTAAACTGCAATTTTTTCGTCATTCCTCATAAATCGCCGTCTCGCACGAAAGAAACATGAATTTATCAGTTTGAATAGTTGAAAACAGCGTTTTTCTATGTTTTTGCAAGTTTAAAACAGCAATTTTATCGTCATTTCTCATAAATCGCCGTTTCGCACGAAAGAAACATGAATTTATCAGTTTGAATAGTTCAAAACAGCGTTTTTCTATGTTTTTGCAAGTTTAAAACAGCAATTTTATCGTCATTTCTCATAAATCGGCGTTTCGCACGAAAGAAACCTGAATTTATCAGTTTGAATAGTAAAAAACAGCGTTTTTCTATGTTTTTGCAAGTTTAAAACAGCAATTTTATCGTCATTTCTCATAAATCGCCGCTTCGCACGAAAGAAACATGAATTTGTCAGTTTAAATAGTTGAAAACAGCGTTTTTCTATGTTTTTGCGAGTTTAAAACAGCAATTTTATCGTCGTTTCTCATAAATCGTCGTTTCGCACGTAAGAAACATGAATTTATCAGTTTGAAAGTAGAAAACAGCGTTTTTCTATGTTTTTGCAAGTTTAAAACAGCAATTTTATCGTTGTTTTTCATAAATCGCCGTTACGCACGAAAGAAACATGAATTTATCAGTTTGAGTAGTTGAAAATAGCGTTTTTCTATGTTTTTGCAAGTTTAAAACAGCAATTTTATCGTCATTTCTCATAAATCGCCGTTTCGCACGAAAGAAACATGAATTTGTCAGTTTGAATAGTTCAAAACAGCGTTTTTCTATGTTTTTGAAAGTTTAAAACAGCAATTTTATCGTCATTTCTCATAAATCGCCGTTTCGCACGAAAGAAACATGAATTTGTCAGTTTGAATAGTTCAAAACAGCGTTTTTCTATGTTTTTGCAAGTTTAAAACAGTAATTTTATCGTTATTTTTCATAAATCGCCGTTTCGCACGAAAGAAACATGAATTTATCAGTTTGAATAGTTGAAACAGCGTTTTTCTATGTTTTTGCAAGTTTAAACAGCAATTATATCGTCATTCCTCATAAATCCCCGTTTCGCACGAAAGAAACATGAATTTATCAGTTTGAATAGTTGAAAACAGCGTTTTTCTATGTTTTTGCAAGTTTAAAACAGCAATTTTATCGTCATTTCTCATAAATCGCCGTTTCGCACGAAAGAAACATGAATTTGTCAGTTTGAATAGTTCAAAACAGCGTTTTTCTATGTTTTTGAAAGTTTAAAACAGCAATTTTATCGTCATTTCTCATAAATCGGCGTTTCGCACGAAAGAAACATGAATTTATCAGTTTGAATAGTTAAAAACAGCGTTTTTCAATGTTTTTGCAAGTTTAAAACAGCAATTTTATCGTCATTTCTCATAAATCGCCGTTTCGCACGAAAGAAACATGAATTTATCAGTTTGAATAGTTCAAAACAGCGTTTTTCCATGTTTTTGCAAGTTTAAAACAGTAATTTTATCGTTATTTTTCATAAATCGCCGTTTCGCACAAAAGAAACATGAATTTATCAGTTTGAAAAGTTGAAACAGCGTTTTTCTATGTTTTTGCAAGTTTAAACAGCAATTTTATCGTCATTCCTCATAAATCGCCGTCTCGCACGAAAGAAACATGAATTTATCAGTTTGAATAGTTGAAAACAGCGTTTATCTATGTTTTTGCAAGTTTAAAACAGCAATTTTATCGTCATTTCTCATAAATCGCCGTTTCGCACGAAAGAAACATGAATTTATCAGTTTGAATAGTTCAAAACAGCGTTTTTCTATGTTTTTGCAAGTTTAAAACAGCAATTTTATCGTCATTTCTCATAAATCGGCGTTTCGCACGAAAGAAACCTGAATTTATCAGTTTGAATAGTAAAAAACAGCGTTTTTCTATGTTTTTGCAAGTTTAAAACAGCAATTTTATCGTCATTTCTCATAAATCGCCGCTTCGCACGAAAGAAACATGAATTTGTCAGTTTAAATAGTTGAAAACAGCGTTTTTCTATGTTTTTGCGAGTTTAAAACAGCAATTTTATCGTCGTTTCTCATAAATCGTCGTTTCGCACGAAAGAAACATGAATTTATCAGTTTGAAAGTAGAAAACAGCGTTTTTTATGTTTTTGCAAGTTTAAAACAGCAATTTTATCGTTGTTTTTCATAAATCGCCGTTACGCACGAAAGAAACATGAATTTATCAGTTTGAGTAGTTGAAAATAGCGTTTTTCTATGTTTTTGCAAGTTTAAAACAGCAATTTTATCGTCATTTCTCATAAATCGCCGTTTCGCACGGAAGAAACATGAATTTGTCAGTTTGAAAAGTTGAAAACAGCGTTTTTCTATGTTTTTGCAAGTTTAAAACAGCAATTTTATCGTGATTTCACAAAAATCCACCGTTTCGAACGTAAGAAACATGAATTTATCAGTTTGAATAGTTGAAAACAGCGTTTTTCTATGTTTTTGCAAGTTTAAAACAGCAATTTTATCGTCATTTCTCATAAATCGCCATTTTGCACGAAAGAAACATGAATTTGTCAGTTTGAATATTTGAAAACAGCGTTTTTCTATGTTTTTACAAGTTTAAAACAGCAATTTTATCGTCATTTCTCATAAATCGCCGTTTCGCACAAAAGAAACATGAATTTATCAGTTTGAATAGTTCAAAACAGCGTTTTTCTATGTTTTTGCAAGTTTAAAACAGCAATTTTATCGTCATTTCTCATAAAACGGCGTTTCGCACGAAAGAAACCTGAATTTATCAGTTTGAATAGTAAAAAACAGCGTTTTTCTATGTTTTTGCAAGTTTAAAACAGCAATTTTATCGTCATTTCTCATAAATCGCCGCTTCGCACGAAAGAAACATGAATTTATCAGTTTTAATAGTTAAAAACAGCGTTTTTCTATGTTTTTGCGAGTTTAAAACAGCAATTTTATCGTCATTTCTCATAAATCGCCGTTTCGCACGGAAGAAACATGAATTTGTCAGTTTGAATAGTAAAACACAGCGTTTTTCTATGTTTTTGCAAGTTTAAAACAGCAATTTTATCGTCATTTCTCATAAATCGCCGTTTCGCACGAAAGAAACATGAATTTATCAGTTTGAATAGTTGAAAACAGCGTTTTTCTATATTTTTGCAAGTTTAAAACAGCAATTTTATGTCATTTCTCATAAATCGCCGTTTCGCACGGAAGAAACATGAATTTGTCAGTTTGAATAGTTGAAAACAGCGTTTTTCTATGTTTTTGCAAGTTTAAAACAGCAATTTTATCGTCATTTCTCATAAATCGCCGTTTCGCATGGAAGAAACATGAATTTATCAGTTTGAATAGTTGAAAACAGCGTTTTTCTATGTTTTTGCAAGTTTAAAACAGCAATTTTATCGTCATTTCTCATAAATCGGCGTTTCGCACGAAAGAAACATGAATTTATCAGTTTGAATAGTTAAAAACAGCGTTTTTCAATGTTTTTGCAAGTTTAAAACAGCAATTTTATCGTCATTTCTCATAAATCGCCGTTTCGCACGAAAGAAACATGAATTTATCAGTTTGAATAGTTCAAAACAGCGTTTTTCCATGTTTTTGCAAGTTTAAAACAGTAATTTTATCGTTATTTTTCATAAATCGCCGTTTCGCACAAAAGAAACATGAATTTATCAGTTTGAAAAGTTGAAACAGCGTTTTTCTATGTTTTTGCAAGTTTAAACAGCAATTTTATCGTCATTCCTCATAAATCGCCGTCTCGCACGAAAGAAACATGAATTTATCAGTTTGAATAGTTGAAAACAGCGTTTATCTATGTTTTTGCAAGTTTAAAACAGCAATTTTATCGTCATTTCTCATAAATCGCCGTTTCGCACGAAAGAAACATGAATTTATCAGTTTGAATAGTTCAAAACAGCGTTTTTCTATGTTTTTGCAAGTTTAAAACAGCAATTTTATCGTCATTTCTCATAAATCGGCGTTTCGCACGAAAGAAACCTGAATTTATCAGTTTGAATAGTAAAAAACAGCGTTTTTCTATGTTTTTGCAAGTTTAAAACAGCAATTTTATCGTCATTTCTCATAAATCGCCGCTTCGCACGAAAGAAACATGAATTTGTCAGTTTAAATAGTTGAAAACAGCGTTTTTCTATGTTTTTGCGAGTTTAAAACAGCAATTTTATCGTCGTTTCTCATAAATCGTCGTTTCGCACGAAAGAAACATGAATTTATCAGTTTGAAAGTAGAAAACAGCGTTTTTTATGTTTTTGCAAGTTTAAAACAGCAATTTTATCGTTGTTTTTCATAAATCGCCGTTACGCACGAAAGAAACATGAATTTATCAGTTTGAGTAGTTGAAAATAGCGTTTTTCTATGTTTTTGCAAGTTTAAAACAGCAATTATATCGTCATTTCTCATAAATCGCCGTTTCGCACGGAAGAAACATGAATTTGTCAGTTTGAAAAGTTGAAAACAGCGTTTTTCTATGTTTTTGCAAGTTTAAAACAGCAATTTTATCGTGATTTCACAAAAATCCACCGTTTCGAACGTAAGAAACATGAATTTATCAGTTTGAATAGTTGAAAACAGCGTTTTTCTATGTTTTTGCAAGTTTAAAACAGCAATTTTATCGTCATTTCTCATAAATCGCCATTTTGCACGAAAGAAACATGAATTTGTCAGTTTGAATATTTGAAAACAGCGTTTTTCTATGTTTTTACAAGTTTAAAACAGCAATTTTATCGTCATTTCTCATAAATCGCCGTTTCGCACGAAAGAAACATGAATTTATCATTTTGAATAGTTCAAAACAGCGTTTTTCTATGTTTTTGCAAGTTTAAAACAGCAATTTTATCGTCATTTCTCATAAAACGGCGTTTCGCACGAAAGAAACCTGAATTTATCAGTTTGAATAGTAAAAAACAGCGTTTTTCTATGTTTTTGCAAGTTTAAAACAGCAATTTTATCGTCATTTCTCATAAATCGCCGCTTCGCACGAAAGAAACATGAATTTATCAGTTTTAATAGTTAAAAACAGCGTTTTTCTATGTTTTTGCGAGTTTAAAACAGCAATTTTATCGTCATTTCTCATAAATCGCCGTTTCGCACGGAAGAAACATGAATTTGTCAGTTTGAATAGTAAAACACAGCGTTTTTCTATGTTTTTGCAAGTTTAAAACAGCAATTTTATCGTCATTTCTCATAAATCGCCGTTTCGCACGAAAGAAACATGAATTTATCAGTTTGAATAGTTGAAAACAGCGTTTTTCTATATTTTTGCAAGTTTAAAACAGCAATTTTATGTCATTTCTCATAAATCGCCGTTTCGCACGGAAGAAACATGAATTTGTCAGTTTGAATAGTTGAAAACAGCGTTTTTCTATGTTTTTGCAAGTTTAAAACAGCAATTTTATCGTCATTTCTCATAAATCGCCGTTTCGCATGGAAGAAACATGAATTTATCAGTTTGAATAGTTGAAAACAGCGTTTTTCTATGTTTCTGCAAGTTTAAAACAGCAATTTTATCGTCATTTCTCATAAATCGCCGTTTCGCACGAAAGAAACATGAATTTATCAGTTTGAATAGTTGAAAACAGCGTTTTTCTATGTTTTTACAAGTTTAAAACAGCAATTTTATGGTCATTTCTCATAAATCGCCGTTTCGCACGAAAGAAACATGAATTTATCAGTTTGAATAGTTCAAAACAGCGTTTTTCTATGTTTTTGCAAGTTTACAACAGCAATTTTATCGTCATTTCTCATAAATCGCCGTTTCGCACGAAAGAAACATGAATTTATCAGTTTGAATAGTTGAAAACAGCGTTTTTCTATGTTTTTGCAAGTTTAAAACAGCAATTTTATCGTCATTTCTCATAAATCGCCGTTTCGCATGGAAGAAACATGAATTTATCAGTTTGAATAGTTGAAAACAGCGTTTTTCTATGTTTCTGCAAGTTTAAAACAGCAATTTTATCGTCATTTCTCATAAATCGCCGTTTCGCACGAAAGAAACATGAATTTATCAGTTTGAATAGTTGAAAACAGCGTTTTTCTATGTTTTTACAAGTTTAAAACAGCAATTTTATCGTCATTTCTCATAAATCGCCGTTTCGCACGAAAGAAACATGAATTTATCAGTTTGAATAGTTCAAAACAGCGTTTTTCTATGTTTTTGCAAGTTTAAAACAGCAATTTTATCGTCATTTCTCATAAATCGGCGTTTCGCACGAAAGAAACCTGAATTTATCAGTTTGAATAGTAAAAAACAACGTTTTTCTATGTTTTTGCAAGTTTAAAACAGCAATTTTATGTCATTTCTCATAAATCGCCGTTTCGCACGAAAGAAACATGAATTTATCAGTTTGAATAGTTCAAAACAGCGTTTTTCTATGTTTTTGCAAGTTTAAAACAGCAATTTTATCGTCATTTCTCATAAATCGGCGTTTCGCACGAAAGAAACCTGAATTTATCAGTTTGAATAGTAAAAAACAGCGTTTTTCTATGTTTTTGCAAGTTTAAAACAGCAATTTTATCGTCATTTCTCATAAATCGCCGCTTCGCACGAAAGAAACATGAATTTGTCAGTTTAAATAGTTGAAAACAGCGTTTTTCTATGTTTTTGCGAGTTTAAAACAGCAGTTTTATCGTCGTTTCTCATAAATCGTCGTTTCGCACGAAAGAAACATGAATTTATCAGTTTGAAAGTAGAAAACAGCGTTTTTCTATGTTTTTGCAAGTTTAAAACAGCAATTTTATCGTTGTTTTTCATAAATCGCCGTTACGCACGAAAGAAACATGAATTTATCAGTTTGAGTAGTTGAAAATAGCGTTTTTCTATGTTTTTGCAAGTTTAAAACAGCAATTTTATCGTCATTTCTCATAAATCGCCGTTTCGCACGAAAGAAACATGAATTTGTCAGTTTGAATAGTTCAAAACAGCGTTTTTCTATGTTTTTGAAAGTTTAAAACAGCAATTTTATCGTCATTTCTCATAAATCGCCGTTTCGCACGAAAGAAACATGAATTTGTCAGTTTGAATAGTTCAAAACAGCGTTTTTCTATGTTTTTGCAAGTTTAAAACAGTAATTTTATCGTTATTTTTCATAAATCGCCGTTTCGCACGAAAGAAACATGAATTTATCAGTTTGAATAGTTGAAACAGCGTTTTTCTATGTTTTTGCAAGTTTAAACAGCAATTATATCGTCATTCCTCATAAATCGCCGTTTCGCACGAAAGAAACATGAATTTATCAGTTTGAATAGTTGAAAACAGCGTTTTTCTATGTTTTTGCAAGTTTAAAACAGCAATTTTATCGTCATTTCTCATAAATCGCCGTTTCGCACGAAAGAAACATGAATTTGTCAGTTTGAATAGTTCAAAACAGCGTTTTTCTATGTTTTTGAAAGTTTAAAACAGCAATTTTATCGTCATTTCTCATAAATCGGCGTTTCGCACGAAAGAAACATGAATTTATCAGTTTGAATAGTTAAAAACAGCGTTTTTCAATGTTTTTGCAAGTTTAAAACAGCAATTTTATCGTCATTTCTCATAAATCGCCGTTTCGCACGAACGAAACATGAATTTATCAGTTTGAATAGTTCAAAACAGCGTTTTTCTATGTTTTTGCAAGTTTAAAACAGCAATTTTATCGTTATTTCTCATAAATCGGCGTTTCGCACGAAAGAAACCTGAATTTATCAGTTTGAATAGTAAAAAACAGCGTTTTTCTATGTTTTTGCAAGTTTAAAACAGCAATTTTATCGTCATTTCTCATAAATCGCAGCTTCGCACGAAAGAAACATGAATTTGTCAGTTTAAATAGTTTAAAACAGCGTTTTTCTATGTTTTTGCGAGTTTAAAACAGCAATTTTATCGTCGTTTCTCATAAATCGTCGTTTCGCACGAAAGAAACATGAATTTATCAGTTTGAAAGTAGAAAACAGCGTTTTTCTATGTTTTTGCAAGTTTAAAACAGCAATTTTATCGTTGTTTTTCATAAATCGCCGTTACGCACGAAAGAAACATGAATTTATCAGTTTGAGTAGTTGAAAATAGCGTTTTTCTATGTTTTTGCAAGTTTAAAACAGCAATTTTATCGTCATTTCTCATAAATCGCCGTTTCGCACGGAAGAAACATGAATTTGTCAGTTTGAAAAGTTGAAAACAGCGTTTTTCTATGTTTTTGCAAGTTTAAAACAGCAATTTTATCGTGATTTCACAAAAATCCACCGTTTCGAACGTAAGAAACATGAATTTATCAGTTTGAATAGTTGAAAACAGCGTTTTTCTATGTTTTTGCAAGTTTAAAACAGCAATTTTATCGTCATTTCTCATAAATCGCCATTTTGCACGAAAGAAACATGAATTTGTCAGTTTGAATAGTTGAAAACAGCGTTTTTCTATGTTTTTACAAGTTTAAAACAGCAATTTTATCGTCATTTCTCATAAATCGCCGTTTCGCACGAAAGAAACATGAATTTATCAGTTTGAATAGTTCAAAACAGCGTTTTTCTATGTCTTTGCAAGTTTAAAACAGCAATTTTATCGTCATTTCTCATAAAACGGCGTTTCGCACGAAAGAAACCTGAATTCATCAGTTTGAATAGTAAAAAACAGCGTTTTTCTATGTTTTTGCAAGTTTAAAACAGCAATTTTATCGTCATTTCTCATAAATCGCCGCTTCGCACGAAAGAAACATGAATTTATCAGTTTTAATAGTTAAAAACAGCGTTTTTCTATGTTTTTGCGAGTTTAAAACAGCAATTTTATCGTCATTTCTCATAAATCGCCGTTTCGCACGGAAGAAACATGAATTTGTCAGTTTGAATAGTAAAACACAGCGTTTTTCTATGTTTTTGCAAGTTTAAAACAGCAATTTTATCGTCATTTCTCATAAATCGCCGTTTCGCACGAAAGAAACATGAATTTATCAGTTTGAATAGTTGAAAACAGCGTTTTTCTATATTTTTGCAAGTTTAAAACAGCAATTTTATGTCATTTCTCATAAATCGCCGTTTCGCACGGAAGAAACATGAATTTGTCAGTTTGAATAGTTGAAAACAGCGTTTTTCTATGTTTTTGCAAGTTTAAAACAGCAATTTTATCGTCATTTCTCATAAATCGCCGTTTCGCATGGAAGAAACATGAATTTATCAGTTTGAATAGTTGAAAACAGCGTTTTTCTATGTTTCTGCAAGTTTAAAACAGCAATTTTATCGTCATTTCTCATAAATCGCCGTTTCGCACGAAAGAAACATGAATTTATCAGTTTGAATAGTTGAAAACAGCGTTTTTCTATGTTTTTACAAGTTTAAAACAGCAATTTTATGGTCATTTCTCATAAATCGCCGTTTCGCACGAAAGAAACATGAATTTATCAGTTTGAATAGTTCAAAACAGCGTTTTTCTATGTTTTTGCAAGTTTAAAACAGCAATTTTATCGTCATTTCTCATAAATCGCCGTTTCGCACGAAAGAAACATGAATTTATCAGTTTGAATAGTTGAAAACAGCGTTTTTCTATGTTTTTGCAAGTTTAAAACAGCAATTTTATCGTCATTTCTCATAAATCGCCGTTTCGCATGGAAGAAACATGAATTTATCAGTTTGAATAGTTGAAAACAGCGTTTTTCTATGTTTCTGCAAGTTTAAAACAGCAATTTTATCGTCATTTCTCATAAATCGCCGTTTCGCACGAAAGAAACATGAATTTATCAGTTTGAATAGTTCAAAACAGCGTTTTTCTATGTTTTTGCAAGTTTAAAACAGCAATTTTATCGTCATTTCTCATAAATCGGCGTTTCGCACGAAAGAAACCTGAATTTATCAGTTTGAATAGTAAAAAACAACGTTTTTCTATGTTTTTGCAAGTTTAAAACAGCAATTTTATGTCATTTCTCATAAATCGCCGTTTCGCACGAAAGAAACATGAATTTATCAGTTTGAATAGTTAAAAACAGCGTTTTTCAATGTTTTTGCAAGTTTAAAACAGCAATTTTATCGTCATTTCTCATAAATCGCCGTTTCGCACGAAAGAAACATGAATTTATCAGTTTGAATAGTTCAAAACAGCGTTTTTCCATGTTTTTGCAAGTTTAAAACAGTAATTTTATCGTTATTTTTCATAAATCGCCGTTTCGCACGAAAGAAACATGAATTTATCAGTTAGAAAAGTTGAAACAGCGTTTTTCTATGTTTTTGCAAGTTTAAACAGCAATTTTATCGTCATTCCTCATAAATCGCCGTCTCGCACGAAAGAAACATGAATTTATCAGTTTGAATAGTTGAAAACAGCGTTTTTCTATGTTTTTACAAGTTTAAAACAGCAATTTTATCGTCATTTCTCATAAATCGCCGTTTCGCACGAAAGAAACATGAATTTATCAGTTTGAATAGTTCAAAACAGCGTTTTTCTATGTTTTTGCAAGTTTAAAACAGCAATTTTATCGTCATTTCTCATAAATCGGCGTTTCGCACGAAAGAAACCTGAATTTATCAGTTTGAATAGTAAAAAACAGCGTTTTTTTATGTTTTTGCAAGTTTAAAACAGCAATTTTATCGTCATTTCTCATAAATCGCCGCTTCGCACGAAAAAAACATGAATTTGTCAGTTTAAATAGTTGAAAACAGCGTTTTTCTATGTTTTTGCGAGTTTAAAACAGCAATTTTATCGTCATTTCTCATAAATCGCCGTTTCGCACGGAAGAAACATGAATTTGTCAGTTTGAATAGTAAAAAACAGCATTTTTCTATGTTTTTGCAAGTTTAAAACAGCAATTTTATCGTCATTTCTCATAAATCGCCGTTTCGCACGAAAGAAACATGAATTTATCAGTTTGAATAGTTGAAAACAGCGTTTTTCTATATTTTTGCAAGTTTAAAACAGCAATTTTATGTCATTTCTCATAAATCGCCGTTTCGCACGAAAGAAACATGAATTTGTCAGTTTGAATAGTTGAAAACAGCGTTTTTCTATGTTTCTGCAAGTTTAAAACAGCAATTTTATCGTCATTTCTCATAAATCGCCGTTTCGCACGAAAGAAACATGAATTTATCAGTTTGAATAGTTGAAAACAGTGTTTTTCTATGTTTTTACAAGTTTAAAACAGCAATTTTATGGTCATTTCTCATAAATCGCCGTTTCGCACGAAAGAAACATGAATTTATCAGTTTGAATAGTTCAAAACAGCGTTTTTCTATGTTTTTGCAAGTTTAAAACAGCAATTTTATCGTCATTTCTCATAAATCGCCGTTTCGCACGAAAGAAACATGAATTTATCAGTTTGAATAGTTGAAAACAGCGTTTTTCTATGTTTTTGCAAGTTTAAAACAGCAATTTTATCGTCATTTCTCATAAATCGCCGTTTCGCATGGAAGAAACATGAATTTATCAGTTTAAATAGTTGAAAACAGCGTTTTTCTATGTTTCTGCAAGTTTAAAACAGCAATTTTATCGTCATTTCTCATAAATCGCCGTTTCGCACGAAAGAAACATGAATTTATCAGTTTGAATAGTTGAAAACAGCGTTTTTCTATGTTTTTACAAGTTTAAAACAGCAATTTTATCGTCATTTCTCATAAATCGCCGTTTCGCACGAAAGAAACATGAATTTGTCAGTTTAAATAGTTGAAAACAGCGTTTTTCTATGTTTTTGCGAGTTTAAAACAGCAATTTTATCGTCATTTCTCATAAATCGCCGTTTCGCACGGAAGAAACATGAATTTGTCAGTTTGAATAGTTGAAAACAGCGTTTTTCTATATTTTTGCAAGTTTAAAACAGCAATTTTATGTCATTTCTCATAAATCGCCGTTTCGCAAGGAAGACACATGAATTTGTCAGTTTGAATAGTTCAAAACAGCGTTTTTCTGTGTTTTTGCAAGTTTAAAACAGCAATTTTATCGTCATTTCTCATAAATCGCCGTTTCGCACGAAAGAAACTTGAATTTATCAGTTTGAAAGTTGAAAACAGCGTTTTTCTATGTTTTTGCAAGTTTAAAACAGCAATTTTATCGTCATTTCCCATAAATCGCCGTTTCGCACGAAAGAAACATGAATTTATCAGTTTGAATAGTTCAAAACAGCGTTTTTCTATGTTTTTGCAAGTTTAAAACAGTAATTTTACCGTCGTTTCTCATAAATCGCCGTTTCGCACGAAAGAAACATGAATTTTTCAGTTTGAATAGTTCAAAACAGCGTTTTTCTATGTTTTTGCAAGTTTAAAACAGCAATTTTATCGTCATTTCTCATAAATCGCCGTTTCGCACGAAAGAAACAAGAATTTGTCAGTTTGAATAGTACAAAAAGCGTTTTTCTATGTTTTTGCAAGTTTAAAACAACAATTGTATCGTCATTTCTCATAAATCGCCTTTACGCACGAAAGAAACATGAATTTGTCAGTTTGAATAGTAAAAAACAGCGTTTTTCTATGTTTTTGCAAGTTTAAAACAGCAATTTTATCGTCATTTCTCATAAATCGCCGCTTCGCACGAAAAAAACATGAATTAGTCAGTTTAAATAGTTGAAAACAGCGTTTATCTATGTTTTTGCGAGTTTAAAACAGCAATTTTATCGTCATTTCTCATAAATCGCCGTTTCGCACGGAAGAAACATGAATTTGTCAGTTTGAATAGTTGAAAACAGCGTTTTTCTATATTTTTGCAAGTTTAAAACAGCAATTTTATCGTCATTTCTCATAAATCGCCGTTTCGCATGGAAGAAACATGAATTTATCAGTTTGAATAGTTGAAAACAGCGTTTTTCTATGTTTCTGTAAGTTTAAAACAGCAATTTTATCGTCATTTCTCATAAATCGCCGTTTCGCATGAAAGAAACATGAATTTATCAGTTTGAAAGTTGAAAACAGCGTTTTTCTATGTTTTTGCAAGTTTAAAATAGCAATTTTATCGTTGTTTTTCATAAATCGCCGTTACGCACGACAGAAACATGAATTTATCAGTTTGAGTAGTTGAAAATAGCGTTTTTCTATGTTTTTGCAAGTTTAAAACAGCAATTTTATCGTCATTTCTCATAAATCGCCGTTTCGCACGAAAGAAACATGAATTTGTCAGTTTGAAAAGTTGAAAACAGCGTTTTTCTATGTTTTTGCAAGTTTAAAACAGCAATTTTATCGTGATTTCACAAAAATCCACCGTTTCGAACGTAAGAAACATGAATTTATCAGTTTGAATAGTTGAAAACAGCGTTTTTCTATGTTTTTGCAAGTTTAAAACAGCAATTTTATCGTCATTTCTCATAAATCGCCGTTTCGCACGAAAGAAACATGAATTTGTCAGTGTGAATAGTTCAAAACAGCGTTTTTCTATGTTTTTGCAAGTTTAAAACAGCAATTTTATCGTCATTTCTCATAAATCGCCGTTTCGCACGAAAGAAACATGAATTTATCAGTTTGAATAGTTGAAAACAGCGTTTTTCTATATTTTTGCAAGTTTAAAACAGCAATTTTATGTCATTTCTCATAAATCGCCGTTTCGCACGGAAGAATCATGAATTTGTCAGTTTGAATAGTTCAAAACAGCGTTTTTCTATGCTTTTGCAAGTTTAAAACAGCAATTTTATCGTCATTTCTCAAAGATCGGCGTTTCGCACGAAAGAAACCTGAATTTATCAGTTTGAGTAGTTGAAAATAGCGTTTTTCTATGTTTTTGCAAGTTTAAAACAGCATTTTATCGTCATTTCTCATAAATCGCCGTTTCGCACGAAAGAAACATGAATTTATCAGTTTGAATAGTTGAAAACAGCGTTTTTCTATGTTTTTGCAAGTTTAAAACAGTAATTTTACCGTCGTTTCTCATAAATCGCCGTTTCGCACGAAAGAAACATGAATTTGTCAGTTTGAATAGTTCAAAACAGCGTTTTTCTTTGTTTTTGCAAGTTTAAAACAGCAATTTTATGGTCATTTCTCATAAATCGCCGTTTCGCACGAAAGAAACAAGAATTTGTCAGTTTGAATAGTTCAAAACAGCGTTTTTCTATGTTTTTGCAAGTTTAAAACAGCAATTTTATCGTCATTTCTCATAAATCGCCGTTTCGCACGAAAGAAACATGAATTTATCAGTTTGAATAGTTGAAAACAGCGTTTTTCTGTTTTTGCAAGTTTAAAACAGCAATCTTATCGTCATTTCTCATAAATCGCCGTTTCGCATGAAAGAAACATGAATTTGTCAGTTTGGATAGTTCAAAACAGCGTTTTCTATGTTTAAAACAGCATTATAAATACGTCAGTTTAGATTGTTGAAAACAGCGTTTTCTTGGTTTTGCTAGTATAAAACAGCAGTTTTATCGTGATTTCACAAAAACCTACCGTTTCGCCCGAAAGAAACATGAATTTATCAGTTTGAATAGTTGAAAACAGCGTTTTCTATGTTTTTGCAATTTTAAAACTGCAAACTTATAGTCATTTCTCATAAATCGCCGTTTCGCACGAAAGAAACAGGAATTTGTCAGTTTGAATAGTTGAAAACAGTGTTTTTCTATGTTTTTGCAAGTTTAAAACAGCAATTTTATCGTTATTTCTCATAAATCGCCGTTTCGCACAAAAAAAACATGAATTTATCAGTTTGAATAGTTGAAAACAGCGTTTTTCTATGTTTTTGAAAGTTTAAAACAGCAATCTTATCGTCATTTCTCATAAATCGCCGTTTTGCACGAAAGAAACATGAATTTGTCAGTTTGGATAGTTCAAAACAGCTTTTTCTATGTTTAAAACAGCATCATAAATACGTCAGTTTAGATTGTTGAAAACAGCGTTTTCTTGGTTTTGCTAGTTTAAAACAGCAGTTTTATCGTGATTTCACAAAAACCCACCGTTTCGAACGAAAGAAACATGAATTTATCAGTTTGAATAGTTGAAAACAGCGTTTTTCTATGATTATGTAAGTTTAAAACAGCAATTTTATCGTCATTTCTCATAAATCGCCGTTTCGCACGAAAGAAACATGAATTTATCAGTTTGAATAGTTGAAAACAGCGTTTTTCTGTTTTTGCAAGTTTAAAACAGCAATCTTATCGTCATTTCTCATAAATCGCCGGTCCGCATGAAAGATACATGAATTTGTCAGTTTGGATAGTTCAAAACAGCGTTTTCTATGTTTAAAACAGCATTATAAATACGTCAGTTTAGATTGTTGAAAACAGCGTTTTCTTGGTTTTGCTAGTTTAAAACAGCAGTTTTATCGTGATTTCACAAAAACCTACCGTTTCGCCCGAAAGAAACATGAATTTATCAGTTTGAATAGTTGAAAACAGCGTTTTCTATGTTTTTGCAATTTTAAAACTGCAAACTTATAGTCATTTCTCATAAATCGCCGTTTCGCACGAAAGAAACAGGAATTTGTCAGTTTGAATAGTTGAAAACAGCGTTTTTCTATGTTTTTGCAAGTTTAAAACAGCAATTTTATCGTTATTTCTCATAAATCGCCGTTTCGCACGAAAAAAACATGAATTTATCAGTTTGAATAGTTGAAAACAGCGTTTTTCTATGTTTTTGAAAGTTTAAAACAGCATTCTTATCGTCATTTCTCATAAATCGCCGTTTCGCAGGAAAGAAACATGAATTTGTCAGTTTGGATAGTTCAAAACAGCTTTTTCTATGTTTAAAACAGCATCATAAATACGTCAGTTTAGATTGTTGAAAACAGCGTTTTCTTGGTTTTGCTAGTTTAAAACAGCAGTTTTATCGTGATTTCACAAAAACCCACCGTTTCGAACGAAAGAAACATGAATTTATCAGTTTGAATAGTTGAAAACAGCGTTTTTCTATGATTATGCAAGTTTAAAACAGCAATTTTATCGTCATTTCTCATAAATCGCCGTTTCGCACGAAAGAAACATAAATTTGTCAATTTGAATAGTTGAAAACAGCGTTTTTCTATGTTTGTGCAGGTTTAAAACAGCAATCTTATCGTCATTTCTCATAAATCGCCGGTCCGCATGAAAGATACATGAATTTGTCAGTTTGGATAGTTCAAAACAGCGTTTTCTATGTTTAAAACAGCATTATAAATACGTCAGTTTAGATTGTTGAAAACAGCGTTTTCTTGGTTTTGCTAGTTTAAAACAGCAGTTTTATCGTGATTTCACAAAAACCTACCGTTTCGCACGAAAGAAACATGAATTTGTTAATTTGAATAGTTGAAAAACAGCGTTTTTCTATGTATTTGCAAGTTTAAAACAGCAAATTTATCATCATTTCTTATAAATCGCCGTTTCGCACGGAAGAAACATGAATTTGTCAGTTTGAATAGTTGAAAACAGCGTTTTTCTATGTTTTTGCAAGATTAAAACAGCAATCTTATCGTTATTTCTCATAAAACGCCGTTTCGCACGAAAGAAACATGAATTTGTCAGTTTAGATAGTTCAAAACAGACTTTTCTATGTTTTTGCAAGTTTAAAACAGCATTTTTAATACGTCAGTTTAGATGGTTGAAAACACTGTTTTCATGGTTTTGCTAGTTTAAAACAACAGTTTTATCGTGATTTCACAAAAATCCACCGTTTCAAACGAAAGAAACATGGATTTATCAGTTTGAATAGTTGAAAACAGCGCTTTTCTATGTTTTTGCAAGTTTAAAACAGCAATTTTATCGTCATTTCTCATAAATCGCCTTTTCGCACGGAAGAAACATGAATTTGTCAGTTTGAATAGTTGAAAACAGCGTTTTTCTATGTTTTTGCAAGTTTAAAACAGCAATTTTATCGTCATTTCTCATAAATCGCCATTTTGCACGAAAGAAACATGAATTTATCAGTTTGAATAGTTGAAAACAGCGTTTTTCTATGTTTTTGCAAGTTTAAACAGGAATTTTATCGTCATTTGTCATAAATCGCCGTTTCGCACGAAAAAAACATGAATTTGACAGTTTAGATAGTTCAAAACAGACTTTTCTATGTTTTTGCAAGTTTAAAACAGCATTTTTAATACGTCAGTTTAGATGGTTGAAAACATTGTTTTCATGGTTTTGCTAGTTTAAAACAACAGTTTTATCGTGATTTCACAAAAATCCACCGTTTCGAACGAAAGAAACATGAATTTGTCAGTTTGAATAGTTGAAAACAGCGTTTTTCTATGTTTTTGCAAGTTTAAAACAGCAATTTTATCGTCATTTCTCATAAATCGCCATTTTGCACGAAAGAAACATGAATTTATCAGTTTGAATAGTTGAAAACAGCGTTTTTCTATGTTTTTGCAAGTTTAAACAGGAATTTTATCGTCATTTGTCATAAATCGCCGTTTCGCACGAAAAAAACATGAATTTGACAGTTTAGATAGTTCAAAACAGACTTTTCTATGTTTTTGCAAGTTTAAAACAGCATTTTTAATACGTCAGTTTAGATGGTTGAAAACATTGTTTTCATGGTTTTGCTAGTTTAAAACAACAGTTTTATCGTGATTTCACAAAAATCCACCGTTTCGAACGAAAGAAACATGAATTTATCAGTTTGAATAGTTAAAAATATCGTTCTTCTATGTTTTTGCAAGTTTAAAACAGCAATTTTATCGTCATTTCTCATAAATCGCTATTTCGTACGAAAAAAACATGAATTTATCAGTTTGTATAGTGGAAAACAGCGTTTTTGTATGTTTTTGCAAGTTTAAAACAGCAATTATATCGTCATTATTTATAAATCGCCGTTTCGTACTTAAGAAACATGAATTTATCAGTTTGAATAGTTAAAAACAGCGTTTTTCTATGTTTTTGCAAGTTTAAAACAGCAATCTTATCGTCATTTCTCATAAATCGCCGTTTCGCACGAAAGAAACATGAATTTGTCAGTTTGGATAGTTCAAAAGAGCTTTATCTATGTTCAAAACAGCATCTTAAATACGTCAGTTTAGTTTGTTGAAAACAGCGTTTTCTTGGTTTTGGTAGTTTAAAACAGCAGTTTTATCGTGATTTCACAAAAACCCACCGTTTCGATCGAAAGAAACATGAATTTATCAGTTTAAATAGTTAAAAACAGCGTTTTTCTATGTTTTTGCAAGTTGAAAACAGCAATTTTATTGTCATTTCTCATAAATCGCCGTTTCGCACGAAAGAAACATGAATTTATCAGTTTGGATAGTTCAAAACAGCGTTTTCTATGTTTTTGCAAGTTTAAAACAGCATTTTAAATACGTCAGTTTAGATTGTTGAAAACAGCGTTTTCTTGGTTTTGCTATTTTAAAACAACAGTTTTATCGTGATTCACAAAAATCCACCGTTTCGAACGAAAGAAACATGAATTTATCAGTTTGAATAGTTGAAAAAAGCGTTCTTCTATGTTTTTGCAAGTTTAAAACAGCAATTTTATCGTCATTTCTCATAAATCGCCATTTTGCACGAAAGAAACATGAATTTATCAGTTTGAATAGTTGAAAACAGCGTTTTTCTATGTTTTTGCAAGTTTAAACAGGAATTTTATCGTCATTTGTCATAAATCGCCGTTTCGCACGAAAAAAACATGAATTTGACAGTTTAGATAGTTCAAAACAGACTTTTCTATGTTTTTGCAAGTTTAAAACAGCATTTTTAATACGTCAGTTTAGATGGTTGAAAACATTGTTTTCATTGTTTTGCTAGTTTAAAACAACAGTTTTATCGTGATTTCACAAAAATCCACCGTTTCGAACGAAAGAAACATGAATTTATCAGTTTGAATAGTTAAAAATAGCGTTCTTCTATGTTTTTGCAAGTTTAAAACAGCAATTTTATCGTCATTTCTCATAAATCGCTATTTCGTACGAAAAAAACATGAATTTATCAGTTTGAATAGTGGAAAACAGCGTTTTTGTATGTTTTTGCAAGTTTAAAACGTAACGTGTCGGACTGTGGATCTTGAGATCCTCAGTTCGAATCCCACTGCCGACAGTTACAAATTTAAATTTACCCCTGTGGTTCCCTCTCCACTAACATCCTTGGGGGCTATGATTTGACGGCTGGTAACCGCACTTCATACGCAAAAATATATCACTTACCGAGATCTGCGTAAGCAGAGTGCCACACCCGTAATGGGTAAAAGGCGTGACGATATATTTTTTTTTTTATTTGAATAGTTGAAAACACCGTTTTTCTATGTTTTTGCAAGTTTAAAACAGCAATCTTATCGTCATTTCTCATAAATCGCCGTTTCGCACGAAAGAAACATGAATTTGTCAGTTTGGATAGTTCAAAACAGCGTTTACTATATTTTTGCAAGTTTAAAACAGCATTTTAAATACGTCAGTTTAGATTGTTGAAAACAGCGTTTTTTGCTAGTTTAAAACAGCAGTTTTATCGTGATTCACAAAAATCCACCGTTTTAAACGAAAGAAACATGAATTTATCAGTTTAAATAGTTGAAAATAGCGTTTTTCTATGTTTTTGCAAGTTTAAAACAGCAATTTTATCGTCATTTCTCATAAATCGCCGTTTTTCACGAAAGAAACATGAATTTATCAGTTTGAATAGTTGAAAACAGAGTTTTATCGTGATTTCACAAAAATTCGCAGTTTCTAACGAAAGAAACATGAATTTATCAGTTTGATTATTTGAAAACAGCGTTTTTTATGTTTTTTCAAGTTTAAAGCAGCAATTTGAATCTCATAATTCGCCGTTTCGCATGAAAGTAACATTTCACCCAATCCAAACACAACAAACCCCAAACCTAAAACCCCGAACCCCAATCCCCAAACTCAAACCTCAAACCTCGTACCCCAAACTCCAAACCTCAAACCCCAAACCTCAACCCCCAAACCTCAAACCCCAAACCCCAAACCTCAATCCTCGAACCCCAACCTCGAACATCACACTCCAAACCTCGAACCCAAACCCCAAACCTCAAACCTCAAACCCCAACCCTCAACCCCAAACCTCAAACCTCGAACCCCAAACCTCAAACTTCGAACCCCAAATCCCTAACCTCAAACCCCAAACCTCAACCCCAAACCTCAAACTTAGATGCTTAAACCAAAAACCTAAAACTCCCAACAGAGAAACTCAAACCTTAAACCTCAAACCTCGAACCCCAAACCCCAAACCTCAAACCCCAATCCTCAACCCCAAACCTCAAACCTTGAACCCCAAACCTAATACTTCGAACCAAAACCCCAAACCTCAAACTTTTTTTTCGCTAGTTTGATACAGCAGTTTTATCGTTATCACAAAAATTTGCTGTTTCGCACAAAAGAAACATAAATTTATCAGTTTGCAAAGTTGAAAACAGCGTTTTTTTTTTATGTATTTGCAAGTTAAAAACAGCAATTTTATCGTCATTTCTCATAAATTGCCGTTTCGCACGAAAGAAACATGAATTTGTCAGTTTGGATAGTTCAAAACAGCGTTTTCTATGTTTTTGCAAGTTTACAACAGCATTTTAAATACGTCAGTTTAGATTGTTGAGAACAGCGTTTCTTGGTTTTGCTAGTTTAAAACAGCAGTTTTATCGTGATTTCAAAAAATCCACCGTTGTGAACGAAAGAAACATGAATTTATCAGTTTGAATAGTTGAATACAGAATTTGTTTATGTTATTTCAAGTTTAAAACAGCAATTTTATCGTCATTTCTCATAAATCGCCGTTTCGCACGAAAGAAACATGAATTTGTCAATTTGAATAGTTGAAATCAGCGTTTTTCTATGTTTTTGCAAGTTTAAAACAGCAATTTTATCGTCATTTCTCATAAATCGCCGTTTCACACGAAAGAAACATGAATTTATCAGTTTGAATAGTTGAAAACAGCGTTTTTCTGTTTTTGCAAGTTTAAAACAGCAATCTTATCGTCATTTCTCATAACTCGCCGTTCCGCATGAAAGAAGCATGAAATTGTCAGTTTTGGATAGTTCAAAACAGCGTTTTCTATGTTTAAAACAGCATTATAAATACGTCAGATTAGATTGTTGAAAACAGCGTTTTCTTGGTTTTGCTAGTTTAAAACAGCAGTTTTATCGTGATTTCACAAAAACCTACCGTTTCGCACGAAAGAAAACAAGAATTTGTCAATTTGAATAGTTGAAAACAGCGTTTTTCTATGTTTTTGCAAGATTAAAACAGCAATCTTATCGTTATTTCTCATAAAACGCCGTTTCGCACGAAAGAAACATGAATTTGTCAGTTTAGATAGTTCAAAACAGACTTTTCTATGTTTTTGCAAGTTTAAAACAGCATTTTTAATACGTCAGTTTAGATGGTTGAAAACACTGTTTTCATAATTTTGCTAGTTTAAAACAACAGTTTTATCGTGATTTCACAAAAATCCACCGTTTCAAACGAAAGAAACATGGATTTATCAGTTTGAATAGTTGAAAACAGCGCTTTTCTATGTTTTTGCAAGTTTAAAACAGCAATTTTATCGTCATTTCTCATAAATCGCCGTTTCGCACGGAAGAAACATGAATTTGTCAGTTTGAATAGTTGAAAACAGCGTTTTTCTATGTTTTTGCAAGTTTAAAACAGCAATTTTATCGTCATTTCTCATAGATCGCCATTTTGCACGAAAGAAACATGAATTTATCAGTTTGAATAGTTCAAAACAGCGTTTTTTTATGTTTTTGCAAGTTTAAATAGGAATTTTATCGTCATTTCTCATAAATCGCTGTTTCGCACGAAAAAAACATGATTTTATCAGTTTGAATAGTGGAAAACAGCGTGTTTGTATGTTTTTGCAAGTTTAAAACAGCAATTTTATCGTCATTTCTCATAAATCGCTGTTTCGCACGAAAAAAACATGAATTTATCAGTTTGAATAGTGGAAAACAGCGTGTTTGTATGTTTTTGCAAGTTTAAAACAGCAATTTTATCGTCATTTCTCATAAATCGCCGTTTTGCATGGAAGAAACATGAATTTGTCAATTTGAATAGTTGAAAACAGCGTTTTTCTATGTTTTTGCAAGTTTAAAACAGCAATTTTATCGTCAATTCTCATAAATCGCCGTTTCGCACGAAAGAAACATGAATTTATCAGTTTGAATAGTTGAAAACAGCGTTTTTCTATGTTTTTGCAAGTTTAAAACAGCAATTTTATCGTCATTTCTCATAAATCGCCATTTCGCACGAAAGAAACATGAATTTATCACTTTGAATAGTTGAAAACAGCGTTTTTCTATGTTTTTGCAAGTTTAAAACAGCAATTTTATCGTCATTTTTCATAAATCGCCGTTCCGCACGGAAGAAACATGAATTTGTCAGTTTGAATAGTTGAAAACAGCGTTTTTCTATGTTTTTGCAAGTTTAAAACAGCAATTTTATCGTCATTTCTCATAAATCGCCATTTCGCACGAAAGAAACATGAATTTGTCAGTTTGAATAGTTGAAAACAGCGTTTTTCTATGTTTTCGCAAGTTTAAAACAGCAATTTTATCGTCATTCCTCATAAATCGCCATTTTGCACGAAAGAAACATGAATTTATCAGTTTGAATAGTTGAAACAGCGTTTTTCTATGGTTTTGCAAGTTTAAACAGGAATCTTATCGTCATTTTAACAAACCGCCGTTTCGCACGAAAGAAACATGAATTTGTCAGTTTGGATAGTTCAAAACAGCGTTTTCTATGTTTTTGCAAGTTTCAAACTGCATTTTAAATACGTCAGTTTAGATTGTTGAAAACAGCGTTTTCTTGGTTTTGCTAGTTTAAACAGGAGTTTTATCGTGATTTCACAAAATCCACCGTTTCGAACGAAGGAAACATGAATTTATCAGTTTGAATAGTTGAAAACAGAGTTTTTTCCATGTTTTTGCAAGTTTAAAACAGCAATTTCATCGTCATTTTTAATAAATCGCCGTTTCGCACGAGAGAAACATGAATTTATCAGTTTGAATAGTTGAAAACAGCGTTTTTTCTATGTTTTTGCAAGTTTAAAACAGCAAATTTATCATCATTTCTCATAAATCGCCGTTTCGCATGGAAGAAACATGAATTTGTCAGTTTGAATAGTTGAAAACAGCGTTTTTTCTATGTTTTTGCAAGTTTAAAACAGCAATTTTATCGTCATTATTTATAAATCGCCGTTTCGTACGAAAGAAACATGAATTTATCACTTTGAATAGTTGAAAACAGCGTTTTTCTATGTTTTTGCAAGTTTAAAACAGCAATTTTATTGTCATTTCTCATAAATCGCCGTTTCGCACGAAAGAAACATGAATTTATCAGTTTGAATAGTTGAAAACAGCGGTTTTCTATGTTTTTGCAAGTTTAAAACAGCAATTTTATCGTCATTTCTCATAAATCGCCGTTTCACACGAAAAAAACATGAATTTATCAGTTTGAATAGTTGAAAACAGCGTTTTTCTGTTTTGCAAGTTTAAAACAGCAATTTTATCGTCATTTCTCATAAATCGCCGTTTCACACGAAAGAAACATGAATTTATCAGTTTGAATAGTTGAAAACAGCGTTTTTCTATGTTTTTGCAAGTTTAAAACAGCAATTTTATCGTCATTTCTCATAAATCGCCGTTTCACACGAAAGAAACATGAATTTGTCAGTTTGAATAGTTCAAAACAGCGTTTTTCTATGTTTTTGCAAGTTTAAAACAGCAATTTTATTGTCATTTCTCATAAATCGCCGTTTCGCACGAAAGAAACATGAATTTGTCAGTTAGAATAGTTCAAAACAGCGTTTTTCTATGTATTTGCAAGTTTAAAACAGCAATTTATCGTCATTTCTCATAAATCGCCGTTTCGCACGAAAGAAACCTGAATTTATCAGTTTGAATAGTTAAAAACAGCGTTTTTTCTATGTTTTTGCAAGTTTAAAACAGCAATTTTATCGTCGTTTCTCATAAATCGCCGTTTCACACGAAAGAAACATGAATTTGTCAGTTTGAATAGTTCAAAACAGCGTTTTTCTATGTTTTTGCAAGTTTAAAACAGCAATTTTATTGTCATTTCTCATAAATCGCCGTTTCGCTCGAAAGAAACATGAATTTATAAGTTTTAATAGTTGAAAACAGCGTTTTTCTATGTTTTTGCAAGTTTAAAACAGCAATTTTATCGTCATTTCTCATAAATCGCCGTTTCACACGAAAGAAACATGAATTTGTCAGTTTGAATAGTTCAAAACAGCGTTTTTCTATGTTTTTGCAAGTTTAAAACAGCAATTTTATTGTCATTTTTCATAAATCGCCGTTTCACACGGAAGAAACATGAATTTGTCAGTTTGAATATTTTAAAACAGCGTTTTTCTATGTTTTTGCAAGTTTAAAACAGCAGTTTTATTGTGATTTCACAAAAATCCACCGTTTCGAACGAAAGAAACCTGAATTTATCAGTTTGAATAGTTAAAAACAGCGTTTTTCTATGTTTTTGCAAGTTTAAAAACAGCAATTTTATCGTCATTTCTCATAAATCGCCGTTTCCACGAAACAAACCTGAATTTATCAGTTTGAATAGTTAAAAACAGCGTTTATCTGTGTTTTTGCAAGTTTAAATTAGCAATTTTATCGTCATTTCTCATAAATCGCCGTTTCACACGAAAGAAACATAAATTTGTCAGTTTGAATAGTTCAAAACAGCGTTTTTTCTATGTTTTTGCAAGTTTAAAACAGCAATTTTATTGTCATTTCTCATAAATCGCCGTTTCGCACGAAAGAAACATGAATTTGTCAGTTAGAATAGTTCAAAACAGCGTTTTTCTATGTATTTGCAAGTTTAAAACAGCAATTTTATCGTCATTTCTCATAAATCGCCGTTTCGCACGAAAGAAACTGAATTTGTCAGTTTGGATAGTTCAAAACAGCGTTTACTATATTTTTGCAAGTTTAAAACAGCATTTTAAATACGTCAGTTTAGATTGTTGAAAACAGCGTTTTTTGCTAGTTTAAAACAGCAGTTTTATCGTGATTCACAAAAATCCACCGTTTTAAACGAAAGAAACATGAATTTATCAGTTTAAATAGTTGAAAATAGCGTTTTTCTATGTTTTTGCAAGTTTAAAACAGCAATTTTATCGTCATTTCTCATAAATCGCCGTTTTTCACGAAAGAAACATGAATTTATCAGTTTGAATAGTTGAAAACAGAGTTTTATCGTGATTTCACAAAAATTCGCAGTTTCTAACGAAAGAAACATGAATTTATCAGTTTGATTATTTGAAAACAGCGTTTTTTATGTTTTTACAAGTTTAAAGCAGCAATTTGAATCTCATAATTCGCCGTTTCGCATGAAAGTAACATTTCACCCAATCCAAACACAACAAACCCCAAACCTAAAACCCCGAACCCCAATCCCCAAACTCAAACCTCAAACCTCGTACCCCAAACTCCAAACCTCAAACCCCAAACCTCAACCCCCAAACCTCAAACCCCAAACCCCAAACCTCAATCCTCGAACCCCAACCTCGAACATCACACTCCAAACCTCGAACCCAAACCCCAAACCTCAAACCTCAAACCCCAACCCACAACCCCAAACCTCAAACCTCGAACCCCAAACCTCAAACTTCGAACCCCAAATCCCTAACCTCAAACCCCAAACCTCAACCCCAAACCTCAAACTTAGATGCTTAAACCAAAAACCTAAAACTCCCAACAGAGAAACTCAAACCTTAAACCTCAAACCTCGAACCCCAAACCCCAAACCTCAAACCCCAATCCTCAACCCCAAACCTCAAACCTTGAACCCCAAACCTAATACTTCGAACCAAAACCCCAAACCTCAAACTTTTTTTTCGCTAGTTTGATACAGCAGTTTTATCGTTATCACAAAAATTTGCTGTTTCGCACAAAAGAAACATAAATTTATCAGTTTGCAAAGTTGAAAACAGCGTTTTTTTTTTATGTATTTGCAAGTTAAAAACAGCAATTTTATCGTCATTTCTCATAAATTGCCGTTTCGCACGAAAGAAACATGAATTTGTCAGTTTGGATAGTTCAAAACAGCGTTTTCTATGTTTTTGCAAGTTTACAACAGCATTTTAAATACGTCAGTTTAGATTGTTGAGAACAGCGTTTTCTTGGTTTTGCTAGTTTAAAACAGCAGTTTTATCGTGATTTCAAAAAATCCACCGTTGTGAACGAAAGAAACATGAATTTATCAGTTTGAATAGTTGAATACAGAATTTGTTTATGTTATTTCAAGTTTAAAACAGCAATTTTATCGTCATTTCTCATAAATCGCCGTTTCGCACGAAAGAAACATGAATTTGTCAATTTGAATAGTTGAAATCAGCGTTTTTCTATGTTTTTGCAAGTTTAAAACAGCAATTTTATCGTCATTTCTCATAAATCGCCGTTTCACACGAAAGAAACATGAATTTATCAGTTTGAATAGTTGAAAACAGCGTTTTTCTGTTTTTGCAAGTTTAAAACAGCAATCTTATCGTCATTTCTCATAACTCGCCGTTCCGCATGAAAGAAACATGAAATTGTCAGTTTGGATAGTTCAAAACAGCGTTTTCTATGTTTAAAACAGCATTATAAATACGTCAGATTAGATTGTTGAAAACAGCGTTTTCTTGGTTTTGCTAGTTTAAAACAGCAGTTTTATCGTGATTTCACAAAAACCTACCGTTTCGCACGAAAGAAACAAGAATTTGTCAATTTGAATAGTTGAAAACAGCGTTTTTCTATGTTTTTGCAAGATTAAAACAGCAATCTTATCGTTATTTCTCATAAAACGCCGTTTCGCACGAAAGAAACATGAATTTGTCAGTTTAGATAGTTCAAAACAGACTTTTCTATGTTTTTGCAAGTTTAAAACAGCATTTTTAATACGTCAGTTTAGATGGTTGAAAACACTGTTTTCATAATTTTGCTAGTTTAAAACAACAGTTTTATCGTGATTTCACAAAAATCCACCGTTTCAAACGAAAGAAACATGGATTTATCAGTTTGAATAGTTGAAAACAGCGCTTTTCTATGTTTTTGCAAGTTTAAAACAGCAATTTTATCGTCATTTCTCATAAATCGCCGTTTCGCACGGAAGAAACATGAATTTGTCAGTTTGAATAGTTGAAAACAGCGTTTTTCTATGTTTTTGCAAGTTTAAAACAGCAATTTTATCGTCATTTCTCATAGATCGCCATTTTGCACGAAAGAAACATGAATTTATCAGTTTGAATAGTTCAAAACAGCGTTTTTTTATGTTTTTGCAAGTTTAAATAGGAATTTTATCGTCATTTCTCATAAATCGCTGTTTCGCACGAAAAAAACATGATTTTATCAGTTTGAATAGTGGAAAACAGCGTGTTTGTATGTTTTTGCAAGTTTAAAACAGCAATTTTATCGTCATTTCTCATAAATCGCTGTTTCGCACGAAAAAAACATGAATTTATCAGTTTGAATAGTGGAAAACAGCGTGTTTGTATGTTTTTGCAAGTTTAAAACAGCAATTTTATCGTCATTTCTCATAAATCGCCGTTTTGCATGGAAGAAACATGAATTTGTCAATTTGAATAGTTGAAAACAGCGTTTTTCTATGTTTTTGCAAGTTTAAAACAGCAATTTTATCGTCAATTCTCATAAATCGCCGTTTCGCACGAAAGAAACATGAATTTATCAGTTTGAATAGTTGAAAACAGCGTTTTTCTATGTTTTTGCAAGTTTAAAACAGCAATTTTATCGTCATTTCTCATAAATCGCCATTTCGCACGAAAGAAACATGAATTTATCACTTTGAATAGTTGAAAACAGCGTTTTTCTATGTTTTTGCAAGTTTAAAACAGCAATTTTATCGTCATTTTTCATAAATCGCCGTTCCGCACGGAAGAAACATGAATTTGTCAGTTTGAATAGTTGAAAACAGCGTTTTTCTATGTTTTTGCAAGTTTAAAACAGCAATTTTATCGTCATTTCTCATAAATCGCCATTTCGCACGAAAGAAACATGAATTTGTCAGTTTGAATAGTTGAAAACAGCGTTTTTCTATGTTTTCGCAAGTTTAAAACAGCAATTTTATCGTCATTCCTCATAAATCGCCATTTTGCACGAAAGAAACATGAATTTATCAGTTTGAATAGTTGAAAACAGCGTTTTTCTATGGTTTTGCAAGTTTAAACAGGAATCTTATCGTCATTTTAACAAACCGCCGTTTCGCACGAAAGAAACATGAATTTGTCAGTTTGGATAGTTCAAAACAGCGTTTTCTATGTTTTTGCAAGTTTCAAACTGCATTTTAAATACGTCAGTTTAGATTGTTGAAAACAGCGTTTTCTTGGTTTTGCTAGTTTAAACAGGAGTTTTATCGTGATTTCACAAAATCCACCGTTTCGAACGAAGGAAACATGAATTTATCAGTTTGAATAGTTGAAAACAGAGTTTTTCCATGTTTTTGCAAGTTTAAAACAGCAATTTCATCGTCATTTTTAATAAATCGCCGTTTCGCACGAGAGAAACATGAATTTATCAGTTTGAATAGTTGAAAACAGCGTTTTTCTATGTTTTTGCAAGTTTAAAACAGCAAATTTATCATCATTTCTCATAAATCGCCGTTTCGCATGGAAGAAACATGAATTTGTCAGTTTGAATAGTTGAAAACAGCGTTTTTCTATGTTTTTGCAAGTTTAAAACAGCAATTTTATCGTCATTATTTATAAATCGCCGTTTCGTACGAAAGAAACATGAATTTATCACTTTGAATAGTTGAAAACAGCGTTTTTCTATGTTTTTGCAAGTTTAAAACAGCAATTTTATTGTCATTTCTCATAAATCGCCGTTTCGCACGAAAGAAACATGAATTTATCAGTTTGAATAGTTGAAAACAGCGGTTTTCTATGTTTTTGCAAGTTTAAAACAGCAATTTTATCGTCATTTCTCATAAATCGCCGTTTCACACGAAAAAAACATGAATTTATCAGTTTGAATAGTTGAAAACAGCGTTTTTCTGTTTTTGCAAGTTTAAAACAGCAATTTTATCGTCATTTCTCATAAATCGCCGTTTCACACGAAAGAAACATGAATTTATCAGTTTGAATAGTTGAAAACAGCGTTTTTCTATGTTTTTGCAAGTTTAAAACAGCAATTTTATCGTCATTTCTCATAAATCGCCGTTTCACACGAAAGAAACATGAATTTGTCAGTTTGAATAGTTCAAAACAGCGTTTTTCTATGTTTTTGCAAGTTTAAAACAGCAATTTTATTGTCATTTCTCATAAATCGCCGTTTCGCACGAAAGAAACATGAATTTGTCAGTTAGAATAGTTCAAAACAGCGTTTTTCTATGTATTTGCAAGTTTAAAACAGCAATTTTATCGTCATTTCTCATAAATCGCCGTTTCGCACGAAAGAAACCTGAATTTATCAGTTTGAATAGTTAAAAACAGCGTTTTTCTATGTTTTTGCAAGTTTAAAACAGCAATTTTATCGTCGTTTCTCATAAATCGCCGTTTCACACGAAAGAAACATGAATTTGTCAGTTTGAATAGTTCAAAACAGCGTTTTTCTATGTTTTTGCAAGTTTAAAACAGCAATTTTATTGTCATTTCTCATAAATCGCCGTTTCGCTCGAAAGAAACATGAATTTATAAGTTTTAATAGTTGAAAACAGCGTTTTTCTATGTTTTTGCAAGTTTAAAACAGCAATTTTATCGTCATTTCTCATAAATCGCCGTTTCACACGAAAGAAACATGAATTTGTCAGTTTGAATAGTTCAAAACAGCGTTTTTCTATGTTTTTGCAAGTTTAAAACAGCAATTTTATTGTCATTTTTCATAAATCGCCGTTTCACACGGAAGAAACATGAATTTGTCAGTTTGAATATTTTAAAACAGCGTTTTTCTATGTTTTTGCAAGTTTAAAACAGCAGTTTTATTGTGATTTCACAAAAATCCACCGTTTCGAACGAAAGAAACCTGAATTTATCAGTTTGAATAGTTAAAAACAGCGTTTTTCTATGTTTTTGCAAGTTTAAAACAGCAATTTTATCGTCATTTCTCATAAATCGCCGTTTCCCACGAAACAAACCTGAATTTATCAGTTTGAATAGTTAAAAACAGCGTTTATCTGTGTTTTTGCAAGTTTAAATTAGCAATTTTATCGTCATTTCTCATAAATCGCCGTTTCACACGAAAGAAACATAAATTTGTCAGTTTGAATAGTTCAAAACAGCGTTTTTCTATGTTTTTGCAAGTTTAAAACAGCAATTTTATTGTCATTTCTCATAAATCGCCGTTTCGCACGAAAGAAACATGAATTTGTCAGTTAGAATAGTTCAAAACAGCGTTTTTCTATGTATTTGCAAGTTTAAAACAGCAATTTTATCGTCATTTCTCATAAATCGCCGTTTCGCACGAAAGAAACCTGAATTTATCAGTTTGAATAGTTAAAAACAGCGTTTTTCTATGTTTTTGCAAGTTTAAAACAGCAATTTTATCGTCGTTTCTCATAAATCGCCGTTTCACACGAAAGAAACATGAATTTGTCAGTTTGAATAGTTCAAAACAGCGTTTTTCTATGTTTTTGCAAGTTTAAAACAGCAATTTTATCGTCATTTCTCATAAATCGCCGTTTCGCACGAAAGAAACATGAATTTGTCAGTTTAAATAGTTCAAAACAGCGTTTTTCTATGTTTTTGCAAGTTTAAAACAGCAATTTTATTGTCATTACTCATAAATCGCCGTTTCACACGGAAGAAACATGAATTTGTCAGTTTGAATATTTCAAAACAGCGTTTTTCTATGTTTTTGCAAGTTTAAAACAGCAATTTTATTGTCATTTCTCATAAATCGCCGTTTCACACGAAAGAAACCTGAATTTATCAGTTTGAATAGTTAAAAACAGCGTTTTTCTGTGTTTTTGCAAGTTTAAAACAGCAATTTTATCGTCATTTCTCATAAATCGCCGTTTCACACGAAAGAAACCTGAATTTATCAGTTTGAATAGTTAAAAACAGCGTTTTTCTATGTTTTTGCAAGTTTAAAACAGCAATTTTATCGTCATTTCTCATAAATAGCCGTTTCACACGAAAGAAACATGAATTTGTCAGTTTGAGTAGTTCAAAACAGCGTTTTTCTATGTATTTGCATTTTTAAAACAGCAATTTTATCGTCATTTCTCATAAATCGCCGTTTCGCACGAAAGAAACCTGAATTTATCAGTTTGAATAGTTAAAAACAGCGTTTTTCTATGTTTTTGCAAGTTTAAAACAGCAATTTTATTGTCATTTTTCATAAATCGCCGTTTCGCACGAAAGAACCATGAATTTGTCAGTTTGAATAGTTCAAAACAGCGTTTTTCAATGTTTTTGCAATTTTAAAACAGCAATTTTATTGTCATTTCTCATAAGTCGCCGTTTCGCACGAAAGAAACATGAATTTATCAGTTTGAATAGTTGAAAACAGCGTTTTTCTATGTTTTTGCAAGTTTAAAACAGCAATTTTATCGTCATTTCTCATAAATCGCCGTTTCGCACGAAAGAAACATGAATTTATCAGTTTGAATAGTTGAAAACAGCGTTTTTCTGTTTTTGCAAGTTTAAAACAGCAATTTTATCGTCATTTCTCATAAATCGCCGTTTCACACGAAAGAAACATGAATTTATCAGTTTGAATAGTTGAAAACAGCGTTTTTCTATGTTTTTGCAAGTTTAAAACAGCAATTTTATCGTCATTTCTCATAAATCGCCGTTTCACACGAAAGAAACATGAATTTGTCAGTTTGAATAGTTCAAAACAGCGTTTTTCTATGTTTTTGCAAGTTTAAAACAGCAGTTTTATCGTGATTTCACAAAAATCCACCGTTTCGAACGAAAGAAACCTGAATTTGTCAGTTTGAATAGTTCAAAACAGCGTTTTTCTATGTTTTGCAAGTTTAAAACAGCAATTTTAACGTCATTTTTCATAAATCGCCGTTTCACACGAAAGAAACATGAATTTGTCAGTTTGAATAGTTCAAAACAGCGTTTTTCTATGTTTTTTCAAGTTTAAAACAGCAGTTTTATTGTGATTTCACAAAAATCCACCGTTTCGAACGAAAGAAACCTGAATTTATCAGTTTGAATAGTTAAAAACAGCGTTTTTCTATGTTTTTGCAAGTTTAAAACAGAAATTTTATCGTCATTTCTCATAAATCGCCGTTTCACACAAAAGAAACCTGAATTTATCAGTTTGAATAGTTAAAAACAGCGTTTTTCTGTGTTTTTGCAAGTTTAAAACAGCAATTTTATCGTCATTTCTCATAAATCGCCGTTTCACACGAAAGAAACCTGAATTTATCAGTTTGAATAGTTAAAAACAGCGTTTTTCTATGTTTTTGCAAGTTTAAAACAGCAATTTTATCGTCATTTCTCATAAATTGCCGTTTCTCACGAAAGAAACATGAATTTGTCAGTTTGGATAGTTCAAAACAGCGTTTTCCATGTTTCTGCAAGTTTACAACAGCATTTTAAATACGTCAGTTTAGATTGTTGAAAACAGCGTTTTCTTGGTTTTGCTAGTTTAAAACAGCAGTTTTATCGTGATTTCAAAAAATCCACCGTTTCTAACGAAAGAAACAAGAAAATAGCAGTTTGAATAGTTGAAAACAGCGTTTTTCTATGTTTTTGCAAGTTTAAAACAGCAATTTTATCGTCATTTCTCATAAATTGCCGTTTCTCACGAAAGAAACATGAATTTGTCAGTTTGGATAGTTCAAAACAGCGTTTTTCTATGTTTTTGCAGGTTTAAAACAGCAATTTTATCGTCATTTCTCATAAATCGCCATTTCGCACGAAAGAAACATGAATTTGTCAGTTTGGATAGTTCAAAACAGCGTTTTTCTATGTTTTTGCAAGACTAAAACAGCAATTTTATCGTCATTTCTCATAAATCGCCGTTTCGCACGGAAAAAACATGAATTTGTCAATTTGAATAGTTGAAAACAGCGGTTTTCTATGTTTTTGCAAGTTTAAAACAGCAATCTTATCGTCATTTCTTATAAATCGCCGTTGCGCACGAAAGAAACATGAACTTGTCAGTTTGGATAGTTCAAAACAGCGTTTTCTATGTTTAAAACAGCATTTTAAATACGTCAGTTTAGATTGTTGAAAACAGCGATTACTTGGTTTTGCTAGTTTAAAACAGCAGTTTTATCGTGATTTTACAAAAATCCACCGTTTTGAACGAAAGATACATGAATTTATCAGTTTGAATAGTTGAAAACAGAATTTTTCTATGATTATGCAAGTTTAAAACAGCAATATAATCGTCATTTCTCATAAATCGCCGTTTCGCACGACAGAAACATGAATTTGTCAGTTTGGATAGTTCAAAACAGCGTTTTTCTATGTTTTTGCAAGTTTAAAACTGGAATTTTATCGTCATTTCTCATAAATCGCCGTTTCGCACGAAAAAAACATGAATTTATCAGTTTGAATAGTAGAAAACAGCGTTTTTGTATGTTTTTGCAAGTATAAAACAGCAATTTTATCGTCATTTCTCATAAATCGTCGTTTCGCACGGAAGAAACATAAATTTATCAATTTGAATAGTTGAAAACAAAGTTTTTCTATTTTTGCAAGTTTAAAACAGCAATCTTATCGTCATTTCTTATAAATCGCCGTTCCGCACGAAAGAAACATGAATTTGTCAGTTTGGATAGTTCAAAACAGCGTTTTCTATGTTTAAAACAGCGTTTTAAATACGTCAGTTTAGATTGTTGAAAACAGCGTTTTCTTGGTTTTGCTAGTTTAAAACAGCAGTTTTATCGTGACTTCACAATAACCCACCGTTTCGAACGAAAGAAACATGAATTTATCAGTTTAAATAGTTGAAAACAGCGTTTTTCTATGTTTTTGCCAGTTTAAAACAGCAATTTTAACGTCATTTCTCATAAATCGCCATTTCGCACGAAAGAAAAATGAATTTGTCTGTTTGGATAGTTTAAAACAGCGTTTTTTATGTTTTTGCAAGTTTAAAACAGCCATTTTATCGTTATTTCTCATAAATCGCCGTTTCGTACGAAAGAAACATGAATTTGTCAGTTTGGATAGTTCAAAACAGCGTTTTTCTATGTTTTTGCTAGTTTAAAACAGCAATTTTATCGTCATTTCTCATAAATCGCCGTTTTTCACGAAAGAAACATGAATCTATCAGTTTGAATAGTTGAAAACAGTGTTTTATCGTGATTTCACAAAAATTCGCAGTTTCTAACGAAAGAAACATGAATTTATCAGTTTGATTAGTTGAAAACAGCGTTTTTTATGTTTTTACAAGTTTAAAACAGCAATTTGAATCTCATAATTCGCCGTTTCGCACGAAAGACACATTTCACCCAATCCAAACACAACAAACCCCAAACCTAAAACCCCAAGCCTGAACCCCAAACCTCAAACTTAGATTCCCAAACCAAAAACCTCAAACCCCCAACAGCGAAACTCAAACTTTAAACCTCAAACCTCGAACCCCAAACCCCTAACCTCAAACCCCAATCCTCAACCCCAAACCTCAAACCTCGAACCCAAAACCTAATACTTCAAACCCCAACCCCAAACCTCAAACCTTTTTTTGCTAGTTTAATACAGCAGTTTTATCGTCATTACACAAAAATTTGCTGTTTCGCACAAAAGAAAAATGAATTTATCAGTTTGCAAAGTTGAAAACAGCGTTTTTTTATGTATTTGCAAGTTAAAAACAGCAATTTTATCGTCATTTCTCATAAATTGCCGTTTCGCACGAAAGAAACATGAATTTGTCAGTTTGGATAGTTCAAAACAGCGTTTTCTATGTTTTTGCAAGTTTACAACAGCATTTTAAATACGTCAGTTTAGATGGTTGAGAACAGCGTTTTCTTGGTTTTGCTAGTTTAAAACCAAGAAAACGCTGTTCTCAACCATCTAAAGAAAGAAACAAGAATATATCAGTTTGAATAGTTGAAAACAACGTTTTTCTATGTTTTTGTAAGTTTAAAACAGCAATTTTGTCGTCATTTCTCATAATTCGCCGTTTTGCACGAAAGAAACATGAATTTATCAGTTTGAATAGTTGAAAACAGCGTTTTTCTATGTTTTTGCAAGTTTAAAACAGCAATCTAATCGTCATTTCTCATAAATCGCCGTTTCGCACGAAAGAAACATGAATTTGTCAGTTTGGACAGTTAAAAACAGCTTTTTCTATGTTTAAAACAGCATCATAAATACGTCAGTTTAGATTGTTGAAAACAGCGTTTTCTTGGTTTTGATAGTTTAAAACAGCAGTTTTATCGTGATTTCAAAAAACCCACCGTTTCGAACGAAAGAAACATGAATTTATCAGTTTAAATAGTTGAAAACAGCGTTTTTCTATGTTTTTGCAAGTTTAAAACAGCAATTTTATCGTCATTAATCATAAATAGCCGTTTCGCACGAAAGAAATATGAATTTATCAGTTTGGATAGTTCAAAACAGCGTTTTCTATGTTTTTGCAAGTTTAAAACAGCATTTTAAATACGTCAGTTTAGATTGTTGAAAACAGCGTTTTCTTGGTTTTGCTAGTTTAAAACAGCAGTTTTATCGTGATTTCACAAAAACCTACCGTTTCGCACGAAAGAAACATGAATTTATCAGTTTGAATAGTTGAAAACAGCGTTTTCTATATTTTTGCAATTTTAAAACTGCAAACTTATAGTCATTTCTCATAAATCGCCGTTTCGCACAAAAGAAACAGGAATTTGTCAGTTTGAATAGTTGAAAACAGCGTTTTCTATGTTTTTGCAAGTTTAAAACAGCATCATAAATACGTCAGTTTAGATTGTTGAAAACAGCGTTTTCTTGGTTTTGTTAGTTTAAAACAGCAGTTTTATCGTGATTTCAAAAAATCCACCGTTTCTAACGAAAGAAACAAGAATATATCAGTTTGAATAGTTGAAAACAGCGGTTTTCTATGTTTTTGCAAGTTTAAAACAGCAATTTTATCGTCATTTCTCATAAATCGCCGTTTCGCACGAAAGAAACATGAATTTATCAGTTTGAATAGTTGAAAACAGCGTTTTTCTATGTTTTTGCAAGTTTAAAACAGCAATCTTATCGTCATTTCCCATAAATCGCCGTTTCGCACGAAAGAAACATGAATTTGTCAGTTTGGATAGTTCAAAACAGCTTTTTCTTTGTTTAAAACAGCATCATAAATACGTCAGTTTAGATTGTTGAAAACAGCGTTTTCTTGGTTTTGATAGTTTAAAACAGCAGTTTTATCGTGATTTCACAAAAACCCACCGTTTCGTACGAAAAAAACATGAATTTATCAGTTTAAATAGTTGAAAACAGCGTTTTTCTATGTTTTTGCAAGTTTAAAGCAGCAATTTTATCGTCATTTCTCATAAATCGCCGTTTCGCACGAAAGAAACATGAATTTATCAGTTTGGATAGTTCAAAACAGCGTTTTCTATGTTTTTGCAAGTTTAAAACAGCATTTTAAATACGTCAGTATAGATTTTTGAAAACAGCGTTTTTTGTTAGTTTAAAACAGCAGTTTTATCGTGATTCACAAAAATCCACCGTTTCGAACGAAAGAAACATGAATTTATCAGTTTGAATAGTTGAAAACAGCGTTTTTCTATGTTTTTGCAAGTTTAAAACAGAAATTTTATCGTCATTTCTCATAAATCGCCGTTTCACACAAAAGAAACCTGAATTTATCAGTTTGAATAGTTAAAAACAGCGTTTTTCTGTGTTTTTGCAAGTTTAAAACAGCAATTTTATCGTCATTTCTCATAAATCGCCGTTTCACACGAAAGAAACCTGAATTTATCAGTTTGAATAGTTAAAAACAGCGTTTTTCTATGTTTTTGCAAGTTTAAAACAGCAATTTTATCGTCATTTCTCATAAATTGCCGTTTCTCACGAAAGAAACATGAATTTGTCAGTTTGGATAGTTCAAAACAGCGTTTTCCATGTTTCTGCAAGTTTACAACAGCATTTTAAATACGTCAGTTTAGATTGTTGAAAACAGCGTTTTCTTGGTTTTGCTAGTTTAAAACAGCAGTTTTATCGTGATTTCAAAAAATCCACCGTTTCTAACGAAAGAAACAAGAAAATAGCAGTTTGAATAGTTGAAAACAGCGTTTTTCTATGTTTTTGCAAGTTTAAAACAGCAATTTTATCGTCATTTCTCATAAATTGCCGTTTCTCACGAAAGAAACATGAATTTGTCAGTTTGGATAGTTCAAAACAGCGTTTTTCTATGTTTTTGCAGGTTTAAAACAGCAATTTTATCGTCATTTCTCATAAATCGCCATTTCGCACGAAAGAAACATGAATTTGTCAGTTTGGATAGTTCAAAACAGCGTTTTTCTATGTTTTTGCAAGATTAAAACAGCAATTTTATCGTCATTTCTCATAAATCGCCGTTTCGCACGGAAAAAACATGAATTTGTCAATTTGAATAGTTGAAAACAGCGGTTTTCTATGTTTTTGCAAGTTTAAAACAGCAATCTTATCGTCATTTCTTATAAATCGCCGTTCCGCACGAAAGAAACATGAACTTGTCAGTTTGGATAGTTCAAAACAGCGTTTTCTATGTTTAAAACAGCATTTTAAATACGTCAGTTTAGATTGTTGAAAACAGCGTTTACTTGGTTTTGCTAGTTTAAAACAGCAGTTTTATCGTGATTTTACAAAAATCCACCGTTTTGAACGAAAGATACATGAATTTATCAGTTTGAATAGTTGAAAACAGAATTTTTCTATGATTATGCAAGTTTAAAACAGCAATATAATCGTCATTTCTCATAAATCGCCGTTTCGCACGACAGAAACATGAATTTGTCAGTTTGGATAGTTCAAAACAGCGTTTTTCTATGTTTTTGCAAGTTTAAAACTGGAATTTTATCGTCATTTCTCATAAATCGCCGTTTCGCACGAAAAAAACATGAATTTATCAGTTTGAATAGTAGAAAACAGCGTTTTTGTATGTTTTTGCAAGTATAAAACAGCAATTTTATCGTCATTTCTCATAAATCGTCGTTTCGCACGGAAGAAACATAAATTTATCAATTTGAATAGTTGAAAACAAAGTTTTTCTATTTTTGCAAGTTTAAAACAGCAATCTTATCGTCATTTCTTATAAATCGCCGTTCCGCACGAAAGAAACATGAATTTGTCAGTTTGGATAGTTCAAAACAGCGTTTTCTATGTTTAAAACAGCGTTTTAAATACGTCAGTTTAGATTGTTGAAAACAGCGTTTTCTTGGTTTTGCTAGTTTAAAACAGCAGTTTTATCGTGACTTCACAATAACCCACCGTTTCGAACGAAAGAAACATGAATTTATCAGTTTAAATAGTTGAAAACAGCGTTTTTCTATGTTTTTGCCAGTTTAAAACAGCAATTTTAACGTCATTTCTCATAAATCGCCATTTCGCACGAAAGAAAAATGAATTTGTCTGTTTGGATAGTTTAAAACAGCGTTTTTTATGTTTTTGCAAGTTTAAAACAGCCATTTTATCGTTATTTCTCATAAATCGCCGTTTCGTACGAAAGAAACATGAATTTGTCAGTTTGGATAGTTCAAAACAGCGTTTTTCTATGTTTTTGCTAGTTTAAAACAGCAATTTTATCGTCATTTCTCATAAATCGCCGTTTTTCACGAAAGAAACATGAATCTATCAGTTTGAATAGTTGAAAACAGTGTTTTATCGTGATTTCACAAAAATTCGCAGTTTCTAACGAAAGAAACATGAATTTATCAGTTTGATTAGTTGAAAACAGCGTTTTTTATGTTTTTACAAGTTTAAAACAGCAATTTGAATCTCATAATTCGCCGTTTCGCACGAAAGACACATTTCACCCAATCCAAACACAACAAACCCCAAACCTAAAACCCCAAGCCTGAACCCCAAACCTCAAACTTAGATTCCCAAACCAAAAACCTCAAACCCCCAACAGCGAAACTCAAACTTTAAACCTCAAACCTCGAACCCCAAACCCCTAACCTCAAACCCCAATCCTCAACCCCAAACCTCAAACCTCGAACCCAAAACCTAATACTTCGAACCCCAACCCCAAACCTCAAACCTTTTTTTGCTAGTTTAATACAGCAGTTTTATCGTCATTACACAAAAATTTGCTGTTTCGCACAAAAGAAAAATGAATTTATCAGTTTGCAAAGTTGAAAACAGCGTTTTTTTATGTATTTGCAAGTTAAAAACAGCAATTTTATCGTCATTTCTCATAAATTGCCGTTTCGCACGAAAGAAACATGAATTTGTCAGTTTGGATAGTTCAAAACAGCGTTTTCTATGTTTTTGCAAGTTTACAACAGCATTTTAAATACGTCAGTTTAGATGGTTGAGAACAGCGTTTTCTTGGTTTTGCTAGTTTAAAACCAAGAAAACGCTGTTCTCAACCATCTAAAGAAAGAAACAAGAATATATCAGTTTGAATAGTTGAAAACAACGTTTTTCTATGTTTTTGTAAGTTTAAAACAGCAATTTTGTCGTCATTTCTCATAATTCGCCGTTTTGCACGAAAGAAACATGAATTTATCAGTTTGAATAGTTGAAAACAGCGTTTTTCTATGTTTTTGCAAGTTTAAAACAGCAATCTAATCGTCATTTCTCATAAATCGCCGTTTCGCACGAAAGAAACATGAATTTGTCAGTTTGGACAGTTAAAAACAGCTTTTTCTATGTTTAAAACAGCATCATAAATACGTCAGTTTAGATTGTTGAAAACAGCGTTTTCTTGGTTTTGATAGTTTAAAACAGCAGTTTTATCGTGATTTCAAAAAACCCACCGTTTCGAACGAAAGAAACATGAATTTATCAGTTTAAATAGTTGAAAACAGCGTTTTTCTATGTTTTTGCAAGTTTAAAACAGCAATTTTATCGTCATTAATCATAAATAGCCGTTTCGCACGAAAGAAATATGAATTTATCAGTTTGGATAGTTCAAAACAGCGTTTTCTATGTTTTTGCAAGTTTAAAACAGCATTTTAAATACGTCAGTTTAGATTGTTGAAAACAGCGTTTTCTTGGTTTTGCTAGTTTAAAACAGCAGTTTTATCGTGATTTCACAAAAACCTACCGTTTCGCACGAAAGAAACATGAATTTATCAGTTTGAATAGTTGAAAACAGCGTTTTCTATATTTTTGCAATTTTAAAACTGCAAACTTATAGTCATTTCTCATAAATCGCCGTTTCGCACAAAAGAAACAGGAATTTGTCAGTTTGAATAGTTGAAAACAGCGTTTTCTATGTTTTTGCAAGTTTAAAACAGCATCATAAATACGTCAGTTTAGATTGTTGAAAACAGCGTTTTCTTGGTTTTGTTAGTTTAAAACAGCAGTTTTATCGTGATTTCAAAAAATCCACCGTTTCTAACGAAAGAAACAAGAATATATCAGTTTGAATAGTTGAAAACAGCGGTTTTCTATGTTTTTGCAAGTTTAAAACAGCAATTTTATCGTCATTTCTCATAAATCGCCGTTTCGCACGAAAGAAACATGAATTTATAAGTTTGAATAGTTGAAAACAGCGTTTTTCTATGTTTTTGCAAGTTTAAAACAGCAATCTTATCGTCATTTCCCATAAATCGCCGTTTCGCACGAAAGAAACATGAATTTGTCAGTTTGGATAGTTCAAAACAGCTTTTTCTTTGTTTAAAACAGCATCATAAATACGTCAGTTTAGATTGTTGAAAACAGCGTTTTCTTGGTTTTGATAGTTTAAAACAGCAGTTTTATCGTGATTTCACAAAAACCCACCGTTTCGTACGAAAAAAACATGAATTTATCAGTTTAAATAGTTGAAAACAGCGTTTTTCTATGTTTTTGCAAGTTTAAAGCAGCAATTTTATCGTCATTTCTCATAAATCGCCGTTTCGCACGAAAGAAACATGAATTTATCAGTTTGGATAGTTCAAAACAGCGTTTTCTATGTTTTTGCAAGTTTAAAACAGCATTTTAAATACGTCAGTATAGATTTTTGAAAACAGCGTTTTTTGTTAGTTTAAAACAGCAGTTTTATCGTGATTCACAAAAATCCACCGTTTCGAACGAAAGAAACATGAATTTATCAGTTTGAATAGTTGAAAACAGCGTTTTTCTATGTTTTTGCAAGTTTAAAACAGCAATTTTATCGTCATTTCTCATAAATCGCCGTTTTTCACGAAAGAAACATGAATTTATCAGTTTGAATAGTTGAAAACAGTGTTTTATCGTGATTTCACAAAAATTCGCAGTTTCTAACGAAAGAAACATGAATATATCAGTTTGATTAGTTGAAAACAGCGTTTTTTATGTTTTTACAAGTTTAAAACAGCAATTTGAATCTCATAATTCGCCGTTTCGCACGAAAGACACTATTCACCCAATCCAAACACAACAAACCCCAAACCTAAAACCCCAAACCTGAACCCCAAACCTCAAACTTAGATTTCCAAACCAAAAACCTCAAACCCCCAACAGCGAAACTCAAACTTTAAACCTCAAACCTCGAACCCCAAACCTCTAACCTCAAACCCCAATCCTCAACCCCAAACATCAAACCTCGAACCCAAAACCTAATACTTCGAACCCCAACCCCAAACCTCAAACCTTTTTTTGCTAGTTTAATACAGCAGTTTTATCGTCATTACACAAAAATTTGCTGTTTCGCACAAAAGAAAAATGAATTTATCAGTTTGCAAAGTTGAAAACAGCGTTTTTTATGTATTTGCAAGTTAAAAACAGCAATTTTATCGTCATTTCTCATAAATTGCCGTTTCGCACGAAAGAAACATGAATTTGTCAGTTTGGATAGTTCAAAACAGCGTTTTCTATGTTTTTGCAAGTTTACAACAGCATTTTAAATACGTCAGTTTAGATGGTTGAGAACAGCGTTTTCTTGGTTTTGCTAGTTTAAAACAGCAGTTTTATCGTGATTTCAAAAAATCCACCGTTTCTAACGAAAGAAACAAGAATATATCATTTGAATAGTTGAAAACAGCGGTTTTCTATGTTTTTGCAAGTTTAAAACAGCAATTTTATCGTCATTTCTCATAAATCGCCGTTTCGCACGAAAGAAACATGAATTTATCAGTTTGAATAGTTGAAAACAGCGTTTTTCTATGTTTTTGCAAGTTTAAAACAGCAATCTTATCGACATTTCTCATAAATCGCCGTTTCGCACGAAAGAAACATGAATTTGTCAGTTTGGATAGTTCAAAACAGCTTTTTCTATGTTTAAAACAGCATCATAAATACGTCAGTTTAGATTGTTGAAAACAGCGTTTTCTTGGTTTTGATAGTTTAATACAGCAGTTTTATCGTGATTTCACAAAAACCCACCGTTTCGTACGAAAGAAACATGAATTTATCAGTTTAAATAGTTGAAAACAGCGTTTTTCTATGTTTTTGCAAGTTTAAAGCAGCAATTTTATCGTCATTTCTCATAAATCGCCGTTTCGCACGAAAGAAACATGAATTTATCAGTTTGGATAGTTCAAAACAGCGTTTTCTATGTTTTTGCAAGTTTAAAACAGCATTTTAAATACGTCAGTATAGATTTTTGAAAACAGCGTTTTTTGTTAGTTTAAAACAGCAGTTTTATCGTGATTCACAAAAATCCACCGTTTCGAACGAAAGAAACATGAATTTATCAGTTTGAATAGTTGAAAACAGCGTTTTTCTATGTTTTTGCAAGTTTAAAACAGCAATTTTATCGTCATTTCTCATAAATCGCCGTTTTTCACGAAAGAAACATGAATTTATCAGTTTGAATAGTTGAAAACAGTGTTTTATCGTGATTTCACAAAAATTCGCAGTTTCTAACGAAAGAAACATGAATATATCAGTTTGATTAGTTGAAAACAGCGTTTTTTATGTTTTTACAAGTTTAAAACAGCAATTTGAATCTCATAATTCGCCGTTTCGCACGAAAGACACTTTTCACCCAATCCAAACAAAACAAACCCCAAACCTAAAACCCCAAACCTGAACCCCAAACCTCAAACTTAGATTCCCAAACCAAAAACCTCAAACCCCCAACAGCGAAACTCAAACTTTAAACCTCAAACCTCGAACCCCAAACCCCTAACCTCAAACCCCAATCCTCAACCCCAAACATCAAACCTCGAACCCAAAACCTAATACTTCGAACCCCAACCCCAAACCTCAAACCTTTTTTTGCTAGTTTAATACAGCAGTTTTATCGTCATTACACAAAAATTTGCTGTTTCGCACAAAAGAAAAATGAATTTATCAGTTTGCAAAGTTGAAAACAGCGTTTTTTTATGTATTTGCAAGTTAAAAACAGCAATTTTATCGTCATTTCTCATAAATTGCCGTTTCGCACGAAAGAAACATGAATTTGTCAGTTTGGATAGTTCAAAACAGCGTTTTCTATGTTTTTGCAAGTTTACAACAGCATTTTAAATACGTCAGTTTAGATGGTTGAGAACAGCGTTTTCTTGGTTTTGCTAGTTTAAAACAGCAGTTTTATCGTGATTTCAAAAAATCCACCGTTTCTAACGAAAGAAACAAGAATATATCATTTGAATAGTTGAAAACAGCGGTTTTCTATGTTTTTGCAAGTTTAAAACAGCAATTTTATCGTCATTTCTCATAAATCGCCGTTTCGCACGAAAGAAACATGAATTTATCAGTTTGAATAGTTGAAAACAGCGTTTTTCTATGTTTTTGCAAGTTTAAAACAGCAATCTTATCGACATTTCTCATAAACAGCGTTTTTCTATGTTTTTGCAAGTTTAAAGCAGCAATTTTATCGTCATTTCTCATAAATCGCCGTTTCGCACGAAAGAAACATGAATTTATCAGTTTGGATAGTTCAAAACAGCGTTTTCTATGTTTTTGCAAGTTTAAAACAGCATTTTAAATACGTCAGTTTAGATTGTTGAAAACAGCGTTTTCTTGGTTTTGCTAGTTTAAAACAGCAGTTTTATCGTGATTTCACAAAAACCTAGCGTTTCGCACGAAAGAAACATGAATTTATCAGTTTAAATAGTTGAAAACAGCGTTTTTCTATGATTTTGCAAGTTTAAAACAGCAATTTTATCGTCATTTCTCATGAATCGCCATTTCGCACGAAAGAAACATGAATTTATCAGTTTGAATAGTTGAAAACAGCGTTTTTCTGTTTTTGCAAGTTTAAAACAGCAATCTTATCGTCATTTTTCATAAATCGCCGTTCCGCATGAAAGAAACATGAATTTGTAAGTTTGGATAGTTCAAAACAGCGTTTTCTATGTTTAAAACAGCATTATAAATACGTCAGTTTAGAATGTTGAAAACAGCGTTTTCTTGATTTTGCTAGTTTAAAACAGCAGTTTTATCGTGAATTCACAAAAACCTACCGTTTCGCACGAAAGAAACATGAATTTATCAGTTTGAATAGTTGAAAACAGCGTTTTTCTATGTTTTTGCAAGTTAAAAAGAGCAAGCTTATCGTCATTTCTCATAAATCGCCGTTTCGCACGAAAGAAACATTAATTTGTCAGTTTGGATAGTTCAAAACAGCTTTATCTATGTTCAAAACAGCATCTTAAATACGTCAGTTTAGTTTGTTGAAAACAGCGTTTTCTTGGTTTTGGTAGTTTAAAACAGCAGTTTTATCGTGATTTCACAAACACCCACCGTTTCGAACGAAAGAAACATGAATTTATCAGTTTAAATAGTTGAAAACAGCGTTTTTCTATGTTTTTGCAAGTTGAAAACAGCAATTTTATCGTCATTTCTTATAAATCACCGTTTCGCACGAAAGAAACATGAATTTGTCAGTTTGAATAGTTCAAAACAGCGTTTTTCTATGTTTTTGCAAGTTTAAAACAGCAATTTTATCGTCATTTCTCATAAATCGCCGTTTCGCATGAAAGAAACATGAATTTGTCAGTTTGAATAGTTCAAAACAGCGTTTTTCTATGCTTTTGCAAGTTTAAAACAGCAATTTTTTCGTCATTTCTCATAAATCGCCGTTTCGCACGAAAGAAACATGAATTTGTCAGTTTTAATAGTTCAAAACAGCGTTTTTCTATGTTTTTACAAGTTTAAAACAGCAATTTTATCGTCATTTCTCATAAATCGCCGTTTCGCATGAAAGAAACATGAATTTGTCAGTTTGAATAGTTCAAAAGTGCGTTTTTCTATGCTTTTGCAAGTTTAAAACAGCAATTTTATCGTCATTTCTCATAAATCGCCGTTTCGCACGAAAGAAACATGAATTTGTCAGTTTGAATAGTTCAAAACAGCGTTTTTCTATGTTTTTGCAAGTTTAAAACAGCAATTTTATCGTCATTTCTCATAAATCGCCGTTTCGCACAAAAGAAACATGAATTTATCAGTTTGAATAGTTCAAAACAGCGTTTTTCTATGTTTTTGCAAGTTTAAAACAGCAGTTTTATCGTGATTTCACAAATATCCGCCGTTTCGAACGAAAGAAACCTGAATTTATCAGTTTGAATAGTTAAAAACAGCGTTTTTCTATGTTTTTGCAAGTTTAAAACAGCAATTTTATCGTCATTTCTCATAAATCGCCGTTTCGCACAAAAGAAACATGAATTTGTCAGTTTGAATAGTTCAAAACAGCGTTTTTCTATGTTTTTGCAAGTTTAAAACAGCATATTTATCGTGATTTTACAAAAATCCACCGTTTCGAACGAAAGAAACATGAATTTGTCAGTTTGAATAGTTAAAAACAGCGTTTTTTCTATGTTTTTGCAAGTTTAAAACAGCAATTTTATCGTCATTTCTCATAAATCGCCGTTTCGCACGAAAGAAACATGAATTTGTCAGTTTGAATAGTTCAAAACAGCGTTTTTCTATGTTTTTGCAAGTTTAAAACAGCAATTTTATCGTCTATTCTAATAAATCGCCGTTTCGCATGAAAGAAACATGAATTTGTCAGTTTGAATAGTTCAAAACAGCGTTTTTCTATGCTTTTGCAAGTTTAAAACAGCAATTTTTTCGTCATTTCTCATAAATCGCCGTTTCGCACGAAAGAAACATGAATTTGTCAGTTTTAATAGTTCAAAACAGCGTTTTTCTATGTTTTTACAAGTTTAAAACAGCAATTTTATCGTCATTTCTCATAAATCGCCGTTTCGCATGAAAGAAACATGAATTTGTCAGTTTGAATAGTTCAAAAGTGCGTTTTTCTATGCTTTTGCAAGTTTAAAACAGCAATTTTATCGTCATTTCTCATAAATCGCCGTTTCGCACGAAAGAAACATGAATTTGTCAGTTTGAATAGTTCAAAACAGCGTTTTTCTATGTTTTTGCAAGTTTAAAACAGCAATTTTATCGTCATTTCTCATAAATCGCCGTTTCGCACGAAAGAAACTTGAATTTATCAGTTTGAATAGTTCAAAACAGCGTTTTTCTATGTTTTTGCAAGTTTAAAACAGCAGTTTTATCGTGATTTCACAAATATCCGCCGTTTCGAACGAAAGAAACCTGAATTTATCAGTTTGAATAGTTAAAAACAGCGTTTTTCTATGTTTTTGCAAGTTTAAAACAGCAATTTTATCGTCATTTCTCATAAATCGCCGTTTCGCACGAAAGAAACATGAATTTGTCAGTTTGAGTAGTTCAAAACAGCGTTTTTCTATGTTTTTGCAAGTTTAAAACAGCATATTTATCGTGATTTTACAAAAATCCACCGTTTCGAACGAAAGAAACATGAATTTGTCAGTTTGAATAGTTAAAAACAGCGTTTTTCTATGTTTTTGCAAGTTTAAAACAGCAATTTTATCGTCATTTCTCATAAATCGCCGTTTCGCACGAAAGAAACATGAATTTGTCAGTTTGAATAGTTCAAAACAGCGTTTTTCTATGTTTTTGCAAGTTTAAAACAGCAATTTTATCGTCATTTCTAATAAATCGCCGTTTCGCATGAAAGAAACATGAATTTGTCAGTTTGAATAGTTCAAAACAGCGTTTTTCTATGCTTTTGCAAGTTTAGAACAGCAATTTTTTCGTCATTTCTCATAAATCGCCGTTTCGCACGAAAGAAACATGAATTTGTCAGTTTTAATAGTTCAAAACAGCGTTTTTCTATGTTTTTACAAGTTTAAAACAGCAATTTTATCGTCATTTCTCATAAATCGCCGTTTCGCATGAAAGAAACATGAATTTGTCAGTTTGAATAGTTCAAAAGTGCGTTTTTCTATGCTTTTGCAAGTTTAAAACAGCAATTTTATCGTCATTTCTCATAAATCGCCGTTTCGCACGAAAGAAACATGAATTTGTCAGTTTGAATAGTTCAAAACAGCGTTTTTCTATGTTTTTGCAAGTTTAAAACAGCAATTTTATCGTCATTTCTCATAAATCGCCGTTTCGCACGAAAGAAACATGAATTTATCAGTTTGAATAGTTCAAAACAGCGTTTTTCTATGTTTTTGCAAGTTTAAAACAGCAGTTTTATCGTGATTTCACAAATATCCGCCGTTTCGAACGAAAGAAACCTGAATTTATCAGTTTGAATAGTTAAAAACAGCGTTTTTCTATGTTTTTGCAAGTTTAAAACAGCAATTTTATCGTCATTTCTCATAAATCGCCGTTTCGCACGAAAGAAACATGAATTTGTCAGTTTGAATAGTTCAAAACAGCGTTTTTCTATGTTTTTGCAAGTTTAAAACAGCATATTTATCGTGATTTTACAAAAATCCACCGTTTCGAACGAAAGAAACATGAATTTGTCAGTTTGAATAGTTCAAAACAGCGTTTTTCTATGTTTTTGCAAGTTTAAAACAGCAATTTTATCGTCATTTCTCATAAATCGCCGTTTCGCACGAAAGAAACATGAATTTGTCAGTTTGAATAGTTCAAAACAGCGTTTTTCTATGTTTTTGCAAGTTTAAAACAGCAATTTTATCGTCATTTCTCATAAATCGCCGTTTCGCATGAAAGAAACATAAATTTGTCAGTTTGAATAGTTCAAAACAGCGTTTTTCTATGCTTTTGCAAGTTTAAAACAGCAATTTTATCGTCATTTCTCATAAATCGCCGTTTCGCACGAAAGAAACATGAATTTATCAGTTTGAATAGTTGAAAACAGCGTTTTTCTATGTTTTTGCAAGTTTATAACAGCAGTTTTATCGTGATTTCACAAAAATCCACCATTTCGAACGAAAGAAACCTGAATTTATCAGTTGGAATAGTTAAAAACAGCGTTTTTCTATGTTTTTGCAAGTTTAAAACAGCAGTTTTATCTTGATTTCACAAAAATCCACCGTTTCGAACGAAAGAAACCTGAATTTATCAGTTTGAATAGTTAAAAACAGCGTTTTTCTATGTTTTTGCAAGTTTAAAACAGCAATTTTATCGTCATTTCTCATAAATCGCCGTTTCGCACGAAAGAAACATGAATTTATCAGTTTGAATAGTTGAAAACAGCGTTTTTCTATGTTTTTGCAAGTTTAAAACAGCAAATTTATCGTGCTTTCACAAAAATCCACAGTTTCGAACGAAAGAAACTTGAATTTATTAGATTGAATAGTTAAAAACAGCGTTTTTCTATGTTTTTGCAAGTTTAAAACAGCAATTTTATCGTCATTTCTCATAAATCGCCGTTTCGCACGAAAGAAACATGAATTTGTCAGTTTGAATAGTTCAAAACAGCGTTTTTCTATGTTTTTGCAAGTTTAAAACAGCATATTTATCGTGATTTTACAAAAATCCACCGTTTCGAACGAAAGAAACATGAATTTGTCAGTTTGAATAGTTTAAAACAGCGTTTTTTTGGTTTTGCTAGTTTAAAACAGCAGTTTTATCGTGATTTCACAAAAATCCACCGTTTCGAACGAAGAAAACATGAATTTATCAGTTTAAATAGTTGAAAACAGCGTTTTTCTATGTTTTTGCAAGTTGAAAACAGCAATTTTATCGTCATTTCTTATAAATCACCGTTTCGCACGAAAGAAACATGAATTTGTCAGTTTGAATAGTTCAAAACAGCGTTTTTCTATGTTTTTGCAAGTTTAAAACAGCAATTTTTATCGTCATTTCTCATAAATCGCCGTTTCGCACGAAAGAAACATGAATTTGTCAGTTTGAATAGTTCAAAACAGCGTTTTTCTATGTTTTTGCAAGTTTAAAACAGCAATTTTATCGTCATTTCTCATAAATCGCCGTTTCGCATGAAAGAAACATAAATTTGTCAGTTTGAATAGTTCAAAACAGCGTTTTTCTATGTTTTTGCAAGTTTAAAACAGCAGTTTTATCTTGATTTCACAAAAATCCACCGTTTCGAACGAAAGAAACCTGAATTTATCAGTTTGAATAGTTAAAAACAGCGTTTTTCTATGTTTTTGCAAGTTTAAAACAGCAATTTTATCGTCATTTCTCATAAATCGCCGTTTCGCACGAAAGAAACATGAATTTATCAGTTTGAATAGTTGAAAACAGCGTTTTTCTATGTTTTTGCAAGTTTAAAACAGCAATTTTATCGTGATTTCACAAAAATCCACAGTTTCGAACGAAAGAAACTTTAATTTATTAGATTGAATAGTTAAAAACAGCGTTTTTCTATGTTTTTGCAAGTTTAAAACAGCAATTTTATCGTCATTTCTCATAAATCGCCGTTTCGCACGAAAGAAACATGAATTTGTCAGTTTGGATAGTTCAAAACAGCGTTTTATATGTTTTTGCAAGTTTAAAACAGCATTTTAAATACGTCAGTTTAGATTGTTTAAAACAGCGTTTTCTTGGTTTTGCTAGTTTAAAACAGCAGTTTTATCGTGATTTCACAAAAATTCACCGTTTCGAACGAAGGAAACATGAGTTTATCAGTTTGAATAGTTGAAAACAGAGTTTTTCCATGTTTTTGCAAGTTTAAAACAGCAATTTCATCGTCATTTTTCATAAATCGCCGTTTCGCACGAGAGAAACATGAATTTATCAGTTTGAATAGTTGAAAACAGCGTTTTTCTATGTTTTTGCAAGTTTAAAACAGCAAATTTATCATCATTTCTAATAAATCGCCGTTTCGCACGAAAGAAACATGAATTTGTCAGTTTGGATAGTTCAAAACAGCGTTTTCTATGTTTTTGAAAGTTTAAAACAGCATTTTAAATACGTCAGTTTAGATTGTTGAAAACAGCGTTTTCTTGGTTTTGCTAGTTTAAAACAGCAGTTTTATCGTGATTTCACAAAACCTACCGTTTCGCATGAAAGAAACATGAATTTATCAGTTTGAATAGTTGAAAACAGCGTTTTCTATGTTTTTGCAATTTTAAAACTGCAAACTTATAGTCATTTCATTT